>JAKVIS010000032.1:0-257552 GCA_033119425.1 Bufotes viridis | reverse complement strand
GGGGTTGATCGGAGGCTAGTGAGAGTCTGATGGGGGTCTGATCTGAGGTGGAGGGTCTGATGGGGGTCTGATTTACGGCTGGCGGGTCTGATGGGGGTGTGATCTGAGGCTTGGGGGTCTGATCTGAGGCTGGGGTGTCTGATGGGGGTCTGATCTGAGGCTGGGAAGTCTGATGGGTGTCTGATCTGAGGCTGGGGGTATGATGGAGGCTGATCTGAGGGTAGGAAGAGTCTAATGGGGGTCTAATCTGAGGCTGGGGGGTCTGAAGGGGTCTCATCTGAGGCTGGGGGGTCTGATGGGAATCTGATCTGAGGCTGGGGGGTCTGATGGGAGTCTGATCTGAGGCTGGGGGGGCTGATGGGGGCTGATCTGGAGCTAGGGAGGGTCTGATGGGAGTCTGATTTGAGGCTGATGTAGTCTGGGGGGTATGATAGGCGGCTGATGGAGGTGGGGGGGGGGGGGTTGGCAGATCTGAGACTGAGAAAGGAACAAAGGCAGGGACAGTAACACAAGGGGGCTCAGTCAGCACCACCTGTATGCAGGTGCACGTAGCTATGGCAATTATACATACAAACAAAAAGATGCAACAGCACCCTGCAACCAGAGCTCTGCCCAAGATGGGAGCTATAAGAGGACATTAGTGATATTGCATGCAAACAGTGGAGACATTAGTTTACATTTTGA
Organism: Bufotes viridis; assembly: GCA_033119425.1. NCBI lineage: Eukaryota > Metazoa > Chordata > Amphibia > Anura > Bufonidae > Bufotes > Bufotes viridis. Next base: position 256,868 of record JAKVIS010000032.1, on the reverse strand, counting down.
AGGGGTTAATAAGTACGGTCTATCCCAGCATGCTTGCTGGGCCCACACTCCCTGGATTTTATATGGCTGTCGTGGCCCATAACAGGTAGGACTTAGCGTTAGGAGGATTTTATGTGGCTGTCATGGCCCATAGCAGGTCAGATTTAGCGTTAGTACCCACTCTAGGAGACAACCGTGACGGGGTGAGTGGGCTTACTACCTTTTGATCAAAATGTAAACTAATGTCTCCACTGTTTGCATGCAATATCACTAATGTCCTCTTATAGCTCCCATCTTGGGCAGAGCTCTGGTTGCAGGGTGCTGTTGCATCTTTTTGTTTGTATGTATAATTGCCATAGCTACGTGCACCTGCATACAGGTGGTGCTGACTGAGCCCCCTTGTGTTTCTGTTTAGTATGTGTTGGAGGTGTGGCGACCTCCTTTTCAGTCGTGCACACCTGACTAGTTTTTCTGCCCTAGATGCTGGTTTTCAATCAGAATGAGTATGAAGCTGAATGTGTACTCACATTACCTGCTAGTAGCCATCTGGCTCCAGGAAGAGTGCATAGTGGGCTCGGCATGCATGTTGGTACCTGCATCCCTGGACCTAATGGAGGCTATTACAGCACCAGAAGGGGTTAATAAGTACGGTCTATCCCAGCATGCTTGCTGGGCCCACACTCCCTGGATTTTATGTGGCTGTCATGGCCCATAACAGGTAGGACTTAGCGTTAGGAGGATTTTATGTGGCTGTCATGGCCCATAGCAGGTCAGATTTAGCGTTAGTACCCACTCTAGGAGACAACCGTGACGGGGTGAGTGGGCTTACTACCTTTTGATCAAAATGTAAACTAATGTCTCCACTGTTTGCATGCAATATCACTAATGTCCTCTTATAGCTCCCATCTTGGGCAGAGCTCTGGTTGCAGGGTGCTGTTGCATCTTTTTGTTTGTAAAGGCAGGGACAGTGGCAGAGTGAAAGCTGGATGAACCCCTATCTGTAACCCCTGGGATGAGCTTGGCTGCCATGATTGTCAAATAAAGAACTAAATACATAACATTCTTAACTTAAAAATTAGACTGCTATGTTTGGTCAAAATGGCGCCTGTACTATATGCTGAAAAAATACAGTGCTCTAGCTTTTTTTTTTATTGAAGCGCAATTTCTGTAACTTACCCCTAAGTTAGTTATATGTTTGACCAAATATAGCAGTCAAATTTTTAAGATGATAATTTTTTATGGCCCGCGAGCAATGTTACAAATATCTGAATGGCCCTCGGCAGCAAAAAGGTTTCCCACCCCTGTGTTAACCTAATACTAAAGTTATACTTACCATTAACCCTTGCATCCTGAAACTACATACATGAAGAGTACCTCGTTGGTGCAGCAGGTGACAGTCAGTTGGATTCAATGAACTGTTAAAAGAGGAGAGAAAAACGGTCATGGGGCATCCCTGGAGTGACACAAGAAGAAAGCCCCCATCCCCCAATTGTAACCCCAACCACTCTCCTGCCCTGCAGGTCGAAGATCCATTCTTCTTCCATCTGCTCTTTCCATTTTTCACATAATCTAATACCAATGATATGTTATCAGGAATATCCAGCTCTTCCTCTCTCTGCATCTTGCTGACTTTTAACTGACATGGAGACTGCAAAAGATCATTTGGAAGCAGTAAAGCCAGCAAAAGATGCAGATGGTCATCATTGAAACCTGCCCCCCCCCCCTAAGGGGTGCATAAAAAAAGAATGGTTTCCATATTCTACTACATACTACTTCCATTGTCAACTACATTGAATGGGAGGTATTGTAGTGCTAGTAACATGGCCAGGCGCGCATTCAGCTTCTGAGCCTTTCGATAAATGCATGCATACTGTTATCTTTTTGCAATCACCTCGGTGATCAATTGCTGTCGAAACAAGTAACGGGAGGAGGAGCATCAAGAGCAATAAGCAACATTGAAGTCCATGGGAAGGAACGACACCTTGCTTCTGCTGATGTCAATGAGCCCTGACTGCTAGAGATGGGGTACGGGCTGGGGGGAGATGCAGTGGTTCCTTTAGAGGGTCTAGGACACTGTATTTTGTCAGCAACACATCAACAGACCACACTGCCACATGCCCTTCCACTGAATGAGGATAACCCCGATCCCCTGATGATTCTGGGGTGAAAACCATAAATGATGAAAAGCGTCGGGACTTTATTTTTGATATAGCTATCCCTCCCTGCATAGTTTAGCTAGACACATTCTTCTAGATAGGAGATAGCTAGTTTTGTTACCTTTTTCTTTCCCACTCCCCCTGATAGGGTGTTGTAGGGACTTATAACAGAGACAGGTTCCAGACATCTAGTGATTCATCTATCTAGTGTCTACCATCTGGTCGTGTTCAGTCCTATGAATTAGCATCACACCAGCAAGATGTTTTTTTTTCATATGTATGGCCGAGTGTATTTTATTATTCAGCATTTTAGCTAACTTAATATTTAGGTTCCCTTTTCTTTGAATAATTTTTGCAACTGTCTTTTGGCCATAGTTCACAGTAACTGTATCAGTAATTTAACGGATAAGGTATGAAAGTTGTAACAGTTAAACAAAATACACACAACATTATATTAGACCATCAATTAATACCAAGGCACAATCATTCTATATATACAGTAAAATAAGAGATTAACCGCAAATGTGTTAGCAGTTCAACAAGATGCAGGTGACGATATATTAGACCGCACTTTAATAATGAGGTAAAGTAATTCTATATATCAACCTAAATATTAACAGGGATTGGGTCAGCAGTTCAACAAGATGAAGACGGTGATATATAATACCGCCCTTTAATACTGAGGCACAGTAATTCTTTATATAAAATAAGAGATTAACTGCGAATTTGTCAGCAGTTCATCAAGATGCAGATAGCGATATATTAGACCGCCCTTTAATATTGAGGCACAATAATTATAATATATATATATATATATATATATATATATATCAATCAACTGAAAGATTAATGGGGATTGTGTCAGCAATTCAACAAGATGCAGACGATAATACATTAGACCGCTGTTTGATACTAAGGCACAGTAATTTTATATATAAAATAAGAGATTAACTGCAAATATGTCAGCAGTTGACAATATACAGTATTAGACTGCTCTTTAATACTGAGGCACAGTAATTCTATATATCAACAGCCAAACAATATGCACACAGTAATTCTTTATATAAACTTTATATAAACTAACAGATTAACTGAGAATGTGTCAGCAGTTCAACAAGATGCTGACGGCGGTATATTAGACTGCCCTTTAATACTGAGGCACATTTTACATGTCAACTAAAGGAAAAATGGGGATTGTGTCAACAGTTGAACAAGATGCACGAGTTAATATATTAGACCTCCCTTTAACCCCTTAAAGACCAAGTCAGTTTTCACCATAAGAACCAAGCCACATTTTGCTAATCTAAGTTTCAATTTATGTGGTAATAACTCTGGAATGCTTTTAATTATCCAAGTGATTCTGAGATTGTTTTCTTGTGACATATTGCACTTCATGTTAGTGGTAAACAGTATTGAGAGCGAATATTTGAATAGAGAATTTTTTTTAGCGAATATAGCGCTATATATTCGCTATTTCGAATATTCGTTTTTTTTTGTTATATTTTTTTCTTTCCCATTTCCCAAAAGTAGTTCTTACCTGTCCTGAGGATTCCTGGCTTCCTGGCTGTTCCAGTCAGTGCCCGTTGCCGCTTCTGCCGACTTCCGTGCTGATGGTCACCTAACTAACGAATACAGTGCTATATCTCTGAATAGTGCAATATAGAAGTTGGATTCGCAATGCGATTAATAATTGTAAGTATTATCGCTTTGCGATAACAACTTTTAGTTAACTCACCCTATCGTTTGTAATAGAATTAAGTTTAATTCGTACGCGAATACAACTTAGAACTTTGCCTGCCTGTACAGTCCACTTTACTGTTATATTTGCTATCGCGATAAAACGTCATTTAAATAATCGTGTGCGTGCGTCTGTACATGCGTGCCTTTGGATCGCAATTCGCAAAGAGAGTGGAGACAGGAAGAGACACATTCGAGAGAAATTTTTCAAATAAGTTCGGAAATGGCAAAAGGTAATTTCAAGCCAGAAGAGCTGGAATTCTTGATCACTTTAAGTAATTATAACTAACAAGTATGTCATACAGGGATGTCATTTCAAATTAGTTATTATTTATATTAGCCATAATAGCAACAAGGCTGCGGCCTTCACTGAACTCCTAACTGACATACAGGTCAAAGTGACTGTTAAAGGGGCGGCCACTATCAAAGTCACTGTTAAGGGGCGACCACTGTCAAAGTCATTGTTAAGGGGCGGCCACTGTCAAGTCACTGTTAAGGGGCGGCCACTGTCAAAGTCACTGTTAAGAGGCGGCCACTGTCAAAGTCACTGAAAAGGGGGCGGCCACTATCAAAGTCACTGTTAAGGGGGCAGCCACTGTCAAAGTCACTGTTAAGGGGCGGCCACTGTCAAAGTCACTGTTAAATGGGCGGCCACTGTCAAAGTCACTGTTAACCCCTTAAGGACACGGCCCTATTTCACCTTAAGGACCAGGCCATTTTTTCTAAATCTGACCAGTGTCACTTTATGTGGTGATAACTTTAAAACACTTTTTCTTATCCAGGCCATTCTGAGATTGTTTTTTCGTCACATATTGTACTTCATGACAGTGGTAAAATGAAGTCGAAAAATTTCATTTTTATTTATAAAAAAATACCAAATTTACCAAAAATTTTGAAAAATTTGCAATTTTCCAAGTTTCAATTACTCTACTTCTATAATACATAGTAATACTGCCAAAAAAAAGTTATTGATTTACATTCCCCATATGTCTACTTCATGTATCGATCATTTTGGGAATGCCATTTTATTTTTGGGGACGTTACAAGGCTTAGAAGTTTAGAAGCAAATCTTGAAATTTTTCTGAAATTTTCAAAAACCCACTTTTTAGGGACCAGTTCAGGTCTGAAGTCACTTTGTGAGGCTTACATAATAAAACCACCCAAAAATGACCCCATTCTAGAAACTACACCCCTCAAGGTATTCAAAACTGATTTTACAAACATCATTAACCCTTTAGGTTTTCCACAAGAGTTAATGGCAAATGGAGATAAAATTTCAGAATTTCAATTTTTGTAAAATTTTCCATTTTAATCCATTTTTCCAGTAACAAAGCAAGGGTTAATAGCCAAACAAAACTTAATATTTTTTCCCCGATTCTGCAGTTTGCACGAACACCCTATATGTGGTCGTAAACTGCTGTATGGTCAAACTGCAGGGCGCAGAAGGAAAGGAGCGCCATATGGTTTTTGGAACGCGGATTTTGCTGGGCTGGTTTTTTTACACCATGTCCCATTTGAAGCCCCCCGATGCACCCCTAGAGTAGAAACTCCATAAAAGTGACTCCATCTAAGAAACTACACCCTCAAGGTATTCAAAACCAGTTTTACAAACTTTGTTAACCCTTTAGGTGTTCCACAAGAGTTATTGGCAAATGGAGATGAAATTTACGAATTTCTATTTTTGTTACCTTGCCTCAAAAAAGTGTAATATAGAGCAACCAAAAATCATGTTTACCCTAGAATAGTACCAACAAAACTGACACCTTATCCCGTAGTTTCCAAAATGGGGTCACTTTTTTGGAGTTTCTACTGTAGGGGTGCATCAGGGGGGCTTCAAATGGGACATAGTGACAAAAAACCAGTCCAGCAAAATCTGCCTTCCAAAAACCATATGGCGTTCCCTTCCTTCTGTGCCCTGCCGTTTGGCCATACAGTAGTTTACGACCACATATGGGGTGTTTGTGCAAACAAGAGAATCAGGGCAATAAATATTGAGTTTTGTTTGGCTGTTAACCCTTGCTTTGTTACTGGAAAAATGGATTAAAATGGAAAATCTGCAAAAAAATAGCTGTTTTGGGACTGTTTTTATTTTTTGTTATTTACATAGTTGAACTGACAGGTTAGATTGTGTGCTATTTTTGGGGTTTTTTGTCTCAGTTTTACATAATAAAGCATTTTTGAAAAAAAAAAATTTTTTGTGTCTCCACATTCTGAAAGCCATAGTTTTATTTTATTTTTTTGGGCGACTGTCTTATGTAGGGGCTCATTTTTTGCAGGATGAGATGGCGGTTTGATTGGCACTATCTTGGGGTGCATATGACATTTTGGTCGCTTGCTATTACACTTTTTGTGACGTAAGGTGACAAAAATGGCTTTTGACACCGTATTTTAATTTTTTTTTTTTGCTGTGTTCAGCTGATGGGTTAGGTCATGTGTTATTTTTATAGATCAGGATGTGACGGACGTGGCGATACATAATATGTATACTTTTTATTTATTTATATAAGTTTTACACAATAATATCATTTTTTAAAACAAAAAAAAAATCATGTTTTAGTGTCTCCATAGTTTGAGAGCCATATATTTTTTTTTTTTTTGGGAGATTGTCATATGTAGGGGCTCATTTTTTGCGGGATGAGATGGCGGTTCGAATGGTACTATCTTGGGGTGCATATGACTTTTTGATCGCTTACTATTACACTTTTTTTGATGTAAGGTGACAAAAAAATGGCTTGTTTGACAACGTTTTTATTTTTTATGTTTACGGCGTTCATCTGAGGGGTTAGGTCATGATATATTTTTATAGAGCAGGTCCTTACGGACACGGCGATACCTAATATGTATACCTTTTTTTACTTATTTTGGTTTTACACAATAATATCCTTTTTGAATGAAAAAAAAACATGTTTTAGTATCTCCATAGTCTGAGAGCCATATATTTTTCAGTTTTTAGGCAATTGTCTCAGGTTGGGTATCATTTTTGCGGGATGAGGTGACGGTTAGATTGGCACTATTTGGGGGGTCGTATGACTTTTTGATCGCTTGCTATTACACTTTTTGTGATGTAAGGTGGCAAAAAAATGGCTTTTTGACAAAGTTTTTATAAATTTTTTTTTACAGTGTTTACTTGAGGGGTTAGGTCATGTAATATTTTTATAGAGCAGATTCTTACGGACGTGGAGATACCCAATATGTCTACTTTTTGATTTTTTTTTTACATTTAACACTAAAAAGCATTTTTGAAACAAAAAAAATCATGTTTTAGTCTGAGAGGCATAGTTTTTTTATTTTTTTGCCAATTGTTTTAGGTAGGGGCTCGTTTTTTGCGGGATGAGATGGCGGTTTGATTGGTACTATTTTGGGAGGCAAACACCTTTTTGATCGCTTTGTATTACACTTTTAGTGATGTAAGGTGCCAAAAAATGGCTTATTTACACCATTTTTTTTTTTTTTTTATGGCGTTCACCTGAGGAGTTCAGTCATGTGATATTTTTATAGAGCAGGTTTTTACGGACGCGGCGATACCTAATATGTGTAGTGTATTATTTTTTTTTTTTTCAGTGATATTTGTTTTTTTCATTTCTACTTTTTTTTCACTTTTTTACATTTTTTTTTGACCCAGACCCACTTGGTTCTGAAAGATCCAGTGGATCTGGTGTCTGTATAATACAGTACAGTACACTATATAGTGCACTGTACTGTATTTTGTACTTTAGAAAGTCTGAATAGACCTTTAGCAGGTCTATTCAGACTTTCAGCACCATGGAGAGCAGAACGCTTCTGAAAGCGTCCTGTCTCCATGGCAACCATCACCCGCTGCCATAACTGGGCAGGGGGTGATGGATGGGGAGGGAGTGGAGCTCCCTCCCTCTGTGATCCCATACTGTTGGGGGGCTGCAAAGGCACAGCAGCCCCCCGATGGGAGAGGGAGGGAGCTCCCTCCCTGTTAACCCTTCCATACCGCGGTCCGCACGGACCGCGGTGCAGAAGGGGTTAAACGGCTGGCATCTGATCAAGCACAGATGCCAGCCGTTTCTATCAGAGTGTCAGCAATGTGCTGACACTCTGATAGACCCACTAGACACCAGGGAAACTTATCAGAGGAGGCGGGCGGGGGATCGCAATCGCGATCCCGCCCGCCGCACCGCCCGCCTCCCGCACCGCCTCCGGCCGCCCGCAACCACCCCCCCTGCACCCCCGCAGCCACAATATGATTGGGGGCTACAGGGGGGGTTAAAAATAAACAGTTTAGGGGCATTAACTCTCTGATCCCCGCGGTCATAGACCGCGGGATCAGAGATCGCACAGAGCGCTGCAAACCGCAGGTCTGAATTGACCTGCGGTTTGCAGCGATCGCCCATATGGGGGGGTCAGAGGACCCCCCTGGGCATTGTAGCAAGGTACCTGCTGAATGATTTCAGCAGGTACCTTGTTTCGATCACTGCCAGCTGAGCAGCAGTGATCGGAACAACTCATGACGTACCGGTACGTCATGTGTCCGTAAGGACTCGGGAAACATGCCGTACCGGTACGTCATGTGTCCTAAAGGGGTTAAGGGGGTGGCCACTGTCAAAGTCACTGTTAAGGGGCGGCCACTGTCAAAGTCACTGTTAAGGGGCGGCCATTGTTGAAAGTCATTTGTTTTGAATATAAAAAAAAATTAAATTTTACTTTTATATAGACCCATAGGGAACTTTATAAATATCTACTCTTTTAGCGTTTTGATATTAAATTTTATTTTGGATGGTTGAGATGACCGTAATTACTAATAATTGCATTTTACAACTTTGGGATTACATCCTATAATTGTTATCTTGCATATGTTGCAGAAGGGATATGACCTGACCCGCACTATGACATAGTGCGGCGACTAGGGTACCATCTGTGGCATCAAAATGGCAGTAAGCATGCCAAGGATGCCTTTTTAAAGAAGTGGTCCGACCTGAAACGCTTTAATATGGTTCGGATCACTGAGGTCAGAGACAAATTTTGTCCAGGTACGATGCTTACATTAATTTTCTATTACACACCTATTGTTATTTATGTGTTTAGTTATATTTTTGGAAAATTTTGTCATTACAGATGCTCCTCTTCCGAAACTACGCTCTAAGAATTCAAAAAAGAGGGTGGTGGTGGAAGAGGAGGAGATGCCAGAGGATGAGGACATTGAGGAGCAGGAACAGGCAGGACCATCAGGGCATCAGGCCCATAGCCCATCTGATGCAGATGAGGTCGAGGAGGATGATGAGGAGGAAGAAGACGAGGTTGTGAACACCCCCCACCAGGAAGGTAAATATATGCTGTTGATATTTTAATTTATTCATTGTCCCCACACACACACAGGTGTCAGTTTAGTCTTGACCACAGGCAGATTTTACTAAAGCAAACAATTATAAACAAGTTCAAGTTCAACCTGTAATTTTTATAAAAAAAATATATAAAAAAAAAATTAGACTAAAGTGCACAAAACAATATTAATATTTATCTACAGTTGTGTTCAAAATTATTCAACCCCCAATGCTGTAAAGGGTTTTAGGGAATTTAGTGTACATTTGTAATTGTGTTCAGAATGAAATCTTACAAGGACTTTTTAAAGAACCAAATGCAACTAAAATGACATTAATTGTTTTTGTAATACAGTATTAAATGTTTTTTTTGTGATTTCTTCATTGACACAATTATTCAACCCCTTAAAGACTACCACTCTTAAGAACAGAGGTTCATTCAAGTGTTTTCGATCAGGTATTGAAAACACCTCTGGATGTCAAGGAGCAGCAATCAAGCATAATAAGCACCAATTCGGCAGATTTAAAATGACTGTGATACTCAGCTCCTTCTAGACATTTACTGGTGTGTTTACAGAAGTCATGGTGAAGTCAAGAGAACGGTCCAGGAAGACAAGAGAAGAGGTGATTTCTCTTCACAGGAAGGGCAATGGCTATAAGAACATTGCAAAGATGGTAAACATACCAAGTGACACCATAGGAAGCATCATTCGCAAATTCAAGGCAAAGGGCACTGTTGAAACGCTACCTGGTCGTGGCAGAAAGAAGATGCTGACTTCGACTACTGTGTGCTACCTGAAGCGCAAAGTGGAGAAAAGTCCCCGTGTGACTGCTGAGGAACTGAAAAAAGATTTGTCAGATGCGGGTACTGAAGTTTCAGCTCAGACAATAAGGTGCACACTGCGTAATGAAGGCCTCCATGCCAGAACTCCCAGGCGCACCCCCTTGCTGTCTCCAAAGAATAGGAAGAGTCGACTGCAGTATGCCAAAAGTCATGTGGACAAACCACAAAAGTTTTGGGATAGTGTTCTGTGGACTGATAAAACAAAATTAGAACTGTTTGGGCCCATGGATCAACGCTATGTTTGGAGGAGGAAGAACAAGGCCTATGAAGAAAAGAACACCTTGCCTACTGTGAAGCATGGCGGGGGGTCAATCATGCTTTGGGGCTGTTTTGCTTCTACAGGTACAGTGAAGCTTCAGCGTGTGCAAGGTACCATGAATTCTCTTCAGTACCAGGAGATATTGGATGAAAATGTGATGCAGTCCGTCACAAACCTGAGGCTTGGGAGACGTTGGACCTTTCAACAGGACAATGATGCCAAGCATACCTCCAAGTCCACTAGAGCATGGTTGCAGATTAAAGGCTGGAACATTTTGAAGTGGCCATCGCAGTCACCAGACTTAAATCCGATTGAGAACCTCTGGTGGGACTTAAAGAAAGCAGTTGCAGCGCGCAAGCCTAAGAATGTGACTGAACTGTGCTTCACGTTTAAAAGCTGTTATAACTGGAAAAGGATGTTGTACTAAGTACTAAGATTGAATGTCACTTGGGGGTTGAATAAAACTGATAATGATGTGAGCACAGAAAATACATTTGTGGTTATTTCATTATAAATGTTATGTTATATTTGTCTGACTTACAAGTGCCTCTTTGATTTAATTGTAAACAAGATGACTGAAATGATCAAAATCAATGTCAAACTGGCCAAAACACTTAATTTCAGTGGGGGTTGAATAATTTTGAACACAACTGTAAAAAATGCTGAAAAAACTATAAAACAGGCAACAAACACACAACAGTAATATAAAACGTGAACACTATGAAGTAATTAATCTACATAAAAACGTAACTACTAAGTCCATAACCCGAAAGTCAAAAGAACTATTCTTAATCCTAACTAAACCAATCTACATAAGTCTATCCCACCAGCTCAGCCTGATGGAGGAGGCCAACCAAAAGGCACTTGATGAACTGCTCCAAGAGCAGAAAAAAATGAAGAGCCTACCATAATTTTTTTCATTTATTTATTTATTTTATGTTATTTATGTTAATTCATATTTATCTTTATTTAAAAATTGTTTTAGTAAATTTTATTGAACTATCAAATTTATTGTGTTTTTTTTTTTTATTGTAACCAATGGGATTACAGTACGGACAATTTAGTCTGGTCCAAAGTAATAATTCCTTATCAATACATACAACAGCCGCTGTAACATGGAAACAGGGTAATAGACATGGCGCCCCTTATGGTCGGACCACTTATTCACTATGACTATTTTCTTGTGCCAGTGGTCATGTGTGTGCAACAATTCAAACCGAATACTGCGGACTGTGGTGCTCTTAGCAGCACGTGTGACGGGACCAGCGGAAGATCATGGACCTTGTCCAACATGCATACATGTAATCCAAAACTTTTAAAATTCACGTTTTAGTAATTAATGTGATCATGTCACCAAAGAAAAAAAAAATTATGGCTATAAATGGAAAATATTTGATTTTAGGTTAACATTATAACATTACATTGTAAACTACGTAATTTTCCTTGGGAGTCTTGCCATGGATCGCCCTCCGGCATGCCACAGTCCAGGTGTTAGTCCCCTTGAAACAACTTTTCCATCACTATTGTGGCCAAAAAGAGTCCCTGTGGGTTTTAAAATTCGCCTGTCCATTGAAGTCTATGGCGGTTCGCCCTGTTCGCGAACATTTGCGTAAATTTGAGTTTGCCGCTGGCGAACGGAAAATTTTATGTTCGCGACATCTCTACTAATGGAGAACACCTCCATACTAGAATGTATTGTCGGATGTGAGAATTAAGTTAAAATCGCAATGCTATTAATTCAAGTTATATTAATCGCATTGCGATAACAACTTAGCACTGCTTTATTACATATTAGGCTAGAATTAATGAATATGGAATATAGCAGTGCTAAGTTGAAATCGCAATGCGATTACTTCAAGTTATATTAATCGCATTGCGATTTGAACTTAGCACTGCTATATTCCATATTCGTTAACTTCGTTAATTCTAGCAAGCTGACCCATTAGAAACCCAGCTCTAAGTTAAAATCGCAATAACGAAGTATTCTTCATCTTCGTTTTTGCTCCATATTCGTCAACTTTGATAATTCTAGCAATCAAATAGGAAGGTTGATTATAGAGACAGCTGTGTTTAATTCGCTATGCGATTATATTACTTTGCTTTTTTTTTTTAAGTAAATAGAATAATTATAATACTTGATAATTATTATAATTATTCTATTTATTAAAAAAAAAAATAATAATAATATAATCGCATAGCGAATTAAACACAGCTGTCTCTATAGTCAACTTTCCTAATTGATTGCTAGAATTAGCGAAGTTGACGAATAGGTATCTAAAACGAAGATGGAGAATACTTCGTTATCTTCGTTTTGAGGAATATGACGAATATATTCGTCATCTTCGCTAATTCTAGATATCAAACCAATAGGAAAGTAGCCTTAAGTTACAATCGCAATACACGATTATTTAAATCGCATATTAATCACGATAACTAGAATAATGACGAATATTCTACTTTGACGAATATGAAACTAATATTCCATCGAATATTCGCGAATTTCGTCGAATTCAAATATGGCATCTGCCGCTCATCACTAGTGCTAAATCTGAGTCAATATGTTTCAACCGTTATTTATAAAAAATTCCTAAATTTACTGAAAATTTGGAACAATGTACAATTTTAGAAATTTGAATGTCTCAGCTTTTAAAGCAAATTGTAATACCTCATAAAATAGTTACTGTACATTTACCAGATATCTACTTTATAGTTGCATCATTTTGAAAATTTCATTTAATTTTTTAGGACTTTAGAAGGCTTAGAATTTTAAAAGCAATTCTTAAACTTTTTAAGAAAATTTCCAAAACCCACTTTTTTAAGGACCAGTTCAGTTATCAAGTCACCTTGTGGGGCTTACATAGTGGAAACCACCCATAAATGGCCCCATTTTAGAAATTACACCCTTCAAGTTATTAAAAACTGATTTTAAAAACTTTGTTAACCCTTTACCCTGGGTTCACACTTGCGCGTATGTGATACGTGCATATTACGCGCATTTTTGTCGCGCGTATTAACAGCGCGTTTGTGGAAATAGGAAACGCGCGTCGTACGTGCGTTCGTGTGATTGACCACTGTGGCGTCAATCACAATACGCGGGACAATACGCCCCAAAGAAGCACCTGTACTTCTTTGGGCGTAGGGCGTTTTACAGCGCGTTCGTACGCATTGTAAAACGCTCAGGTGAGAACCATGCCCATAGAGAAACATGGCTTTTCGCCTGTTGAGCATTTTACAGCGCGTAGGAACGCGCTGTAAAACGCTCAGGTGTGAAAAGCCGCTTAGGTGTCCTGCAAGAATGAAAGGAATATGGAGGTGGAAATTTCACTTTTTTTGCAGATTTTCCATTTTAATCTATTTTTCCTTTAACACAGCAAGGGTTAATAGCCAAAAAAAATGCAATATCTATTACCCTGATTCTGCAGTTTACAGAAACACCTCAAATGTGGTGGTAAACTGCTGTATGGGCATACAGCAGGGCGCAGAAGGAAAGAAGCGCCATATGGATTTTGGAAGGCAGATGTCGCAGAGAAATGTTACCATGTCACATTTAAAGACCCCCCGATGCACCCGTACAGTAGAAACTCCCAAAAAGTGACCCCATTTTGTAAACTATGGGATGAGTTGCCAGTTTTATTAGGGTACTTTCACACTAGCGTTAAACTTTTCCGTTATAGAGTTCCGTCCTAGCGGCTTAATAACGGAAAAGAAACGCTTCCGTTTGTCCTAATGCATTCTGAATGGAAAGCATTCCGTTTAGTTTGCATCAGTATGTCCTCCATTCCGTCCCCTAACGTTATTTTGGCGGTGAAAATAACGCGGCATGCTGTATTTTTTTTCTCCGTTCAAAATAACGGAACATATGATGCAACAGCGGATCCACTATTAATTTACATTGCAATGCATTGTTAGCGGATCCGTTGTTAAGTGTTAATGGAATTGATGCACAGACGGATCCGTTGTTCCGATCTGCGCCTGCGCCAGGATGTAGGAGGAGCTGGTTGAGCCTCCTTCCTGTTTGTCTCTTGGTTCCTGCCTGCGAGGGAGAAGGGAGGACGCCATTGAAGGTGAGTATGAAGTTTGTTTTTTTGATAGAAGAACTAATAAAAACCAAAAATAAGCAGCTCCTATGAACTTCTACATAGGAGCTGTAAGTGTATAGGAATGCTAGGGGTAGTAGTACCTGTGTACTACTACCCCTAGCATACTACCCCTAGCATCCACCATGGACTCATACTAGATGCAGCCCCCATGTACTTTTGCATGGGGAATGCATCTAGTATGAGTCCATGGTGGATGCTAGAGGTAGTATACCTGTGTACTACTACCCCTAGCATCCACCATGGACTCATACTAGATGCAGCCCCCATGTACTTTTGCATGGGGAATGCATCTAGTATGAGTCCATGGTGGATGCTAGAGGTAGTATACCTGTGTACTACTACCACCAGCATCCACCATGTGCTTATATGACATGACGACCTTTAAAAATATTTTTTTATTCCAAATTAGCTTTTACAACAAAAAAAAAAGTGGGCCTGACAGCCAGCCAGCCAGCTTGACAGCCAGCCATCCAGCTTGACGGCCAGCCAGCTTGATGGCCACCCAGCCAGCCAGATTGACGGCCACCCAGCCAGCCAGCTTGACAGCCACCCAGCCAGCCAGCTTGACGGCCACCCAGATTGACGGCCAGGCCGCCATCCAGCACGCCTGACGGCCAGCCCACCAGCCAGCAAGCCTGACGGCCAGCCCGCCAGCCGGCACCCCAGCTCGCCTAACGGCAAGACCGCCAGCCATCCCGCCTACTGAAGGCAGGCGCGAACTAAATTTATAAAATGAGCAGTAAGTATTACATTTAAAAAAAAATTTTTTAATATTATTATATTTCTTGTAAAGTAAAGCAGCTGGCACTCTCTTATCTGTGGTAAAAAGGATTTTTATAAAAGAAGTATAAATTAGTAGAAAAAATAGTTTTTTTTTAAAAAAACAATAAAAAAGAAAAACTATTTTTTATAAAATGTTATCTTAAAAAATATTTGTATTGGCAAAATGCATCAGGTCCTTTGGTTTCTAGGTATATCTGGAAATAATGTATATGGTAATGGCTGAGTTGATCTCTGACTGTAATGGTGTAAAGTTAGTAAAGTTAGTCCCAAAGTATAACTGATAGTAAGATGCTGGCCAGAATAAAGATAGTTAAGTCCTTTTGGTTATTTGTCAAGATTCTGTTAGAGTAGCTGAAGAATGTCCTTGGTGTAGTTGTAAGCTATAGAAGCAAAGCGGTGTTCTGTGCCTCGGTGTGGCGTCCCACACTGTCACTGGCACAGAGTTCACTTACCGGCCGGTGCTTTCTTCTGTACTATGGTTGATCTCGGTCCTCTGCGTCCTCGTAGGGTTCCTGTGTCTCTGTATATGACTTCTTTCCTTGCAGCTCGATCTTCCCTTGTAGCTTGATCTCGGCGTCCTCGTGGTCTCGTTCGCGCTTTTTCTTCCGGCACTTCTGACTGCTGTTTCGCTCTCGATTTGGGTATGATAGTGTCAATCAAATTGCTTCCAAGTTGTGTCGTATGGAGTGAGTCCTGCTATATCCCCTGTAGCTCAAACGCGTTTCGGGACTGTGTCCCTTCCTCAGTAAGCTGGGGATATGTGTGGCCAGCAGGGATTAAATAGGGAGGTAGTTAATTAATTAAGTCTGTACACCTGAGTGTGTGAGGTTAATTTAGGTGATGTCTAGTAATTGGTACGTGAATGAATGTGATGATGTGAGGAAATTGGTGGGAGTGTCTTTTTGTTTCAATGTTTTGGGTTGCTATTTTGTATGCAGGTGTAAGTGACCTTATTAGTTGCAATGTTTAGGGTGCTGTTTTACATAATTTGATTGAGAAGTGAGTAAAATAAATACGTTCTGATGTTGTGGTGGACAATATACTTTGTGTATAGTGATTGAGAGAATGAAAGTGCTAGTGCTTGTGTGAGGGGTCCGGTGAATGTGTGATATAAACCCTACATAGTGTGTGTGTGATATATATGGGGGTACATATAGTATGTGTAGTGGCGGATACAATCTGTATCAGAACATTCACAGTGTATCTGTTTTCCATAAGAAAAGGGAGGTGGTTTTTAGGTCTTTGATAAAGGTAACCTCTCTGTCGAGGGATTGATTTTTTGAATGCGTTCTTGTGTTTGTTCCTCGATTGGACTTTCAATTGGTAGATTTTCCATACATTAATGGTTACTAAGTAGTTTTGTGTTGGTTGAGAGTGAGTAAATTTCCTGTATATTTCAGTTAGAGGAAGTTTTACTATCTATTTTAATTAGAGGGAATGTGCAAAATGGATATTCTTGGACATTATATTAGTTTGTGAATCAGGAGACCTGGAGGGTTTCCCCTGATATCTTGTTTATTTTGTTGAGTGACATAGTATTTTTTATGTAGTGGTTAGGTGTCCGGTTCTGTAGATGTTCTATTGTTTATCAAATTCCCCAATTATTCCTCCTGTCAGGAGAATTTGGGATACTTTGATTGCCCCGTTTGTCTGAGGATTTTTATTTTCAGGAGATAAATTTTCTCAATTCTTCTACTGATCCATAGACAAAAGATCCAGTATATATTGAACTTGGATATTTTCCATATGGCTTGTCATCCTGATTTTAATCTATTTTGTTCTATTTTACTTAGTTTTTTAGAGTCCAATCTGTATTGATGTTGTTTTTGGTTTTGTATATCAATTTAGGTACTCTTGTGTAGGTACCTCAATTAATCCTCCAGGCAGTGGTTTTTGATCAATGTAATTCTTATTCGTGTTTCCTTATTGTAAGTGAATTTTAGTATGGTGGGTCTAGATACTAAAATTCACTTACAATAAGGAAACACGAATAAGAATTACATTGTACAGAAACAGTTGGCTAAACCCCGTACCCACTGGATTCTTTGATTTACGGATCAGTGGAATAACGGAGGGAATCAAACATACCCACAGACAGGAGGAAAAATCGAGAAATCAATAATTTCTCTTCCTCTCTAATAGGGGGAAGAATTGAGGAACTCAATAATTAAGAATGACAGATAATCCCACATTCATCGTTTGGATACGTTATGCAAATGGGTAGATATCTGGTATAAAGGTGGTGAAATCTCTCATCCACTGGATCTTTTGTTCTACGGATCAGTGGAATAATTGAGAAAACCCACCCATCTCAGAATCTAATCCATTGAACATATACTCCATATCCTTCATACCACATAGATCGTGAAAAGCCATTTCTTGGAGGATTAATTGAGGAACCTACATACATAAAAATCAGATCAAAAACCACTGCCTGGAGGATTAATTGAGGTACCTACACAAGAGTACCTAAATTGATATACAAAACCAAAAACAACATCAATACAGATTGGACTCTAAAAAACTAAGTAAAATAGAACAAAATAGATTAAAATCAGGATGACAAGCCATATGGAAAATATCCAAGTTCAATATATACTGGATCTTTTGTCTATGGATCAGTAGAAGAATTGAGAAAATTTATCTCCTGAAAATAAAAATCCTCAGACAAACGGGGCAATCAAAGTATCCCAAATTCTCCTGACAGGAGGAATAATTGGGGAATTTGATAAACAATAGAACATCTACAGAACCGGACACCTAACCACTACATAAAAAATACTATGTCACTCAACAAAATAAACAAGATATCAGGGGAAACCCTCCAGGTCTCCTGATTCACAAACTAATATAATGTCCAAGAATATCCATTTTTGCACATTCCCCTCTAATTAAAATAGATAGTAAAACTTCCCTCTAACTGAAATATACAGGGAAATTTACTCACTCTCAACCAACACAAAACTACTTAGTAACCATTAATGTATGGAAAATCTACCAATTGAAAGTCCAATCGAGGAACAAACACAAGAACGCATTCAAAAAAATCAATCCCTCGACAGAGAGGTTACCTTTATCAAAGACCTAAA
Organism: Bufotes viridis; assembly: GCA_033119425.1. NCBI lineage: Eukaryota > Metazoa > Chordata > Amphibia > Anura > Bufonidae > Bufotes > Bufotes viridis. Next base: position 238,636 of record JAKVIS010000032.1, on the reverse strand, counting down.
AACCACCTCCCTTTTCTTATGGAAAACAGATACACTGTGAATGTTCTGATACAGATTGTATCCGCCACTACACATACTATATGTACCCCCCATATATATCACACACACACTATGTAGGGTTTATATCACACATTCACCGGACCCCCTCACACAAGCACTAGCACTTTCATTCTCTCAATCACTATACACAAAGTATATTGTCCACCACAACATCAGAACGTATTTATTTTACTCACTTCTCAATCAAATTATGTAAAACAGCACCCTAAACATTGCAACTAATAAGGTCACTTACACCTGCATACAAAATAGCAACCCAAAACATTGAAACAAAAAAGACACTCCCACCAATTTCCTCACATCATCACATTCATTCACGTACCAATTACTAGACATCACCTAAATTAACCTCACACACTCAGGTGTACAGACTTAATTAATTAACTACCTCCCTATTTAATCCCTGCTGGCCACACATATCCCCAGCTTACTGAGGAAGGGACACAGTCCCGAAACGCGTTTGAGCTACAGGGGATATAGCAGGACTCACTCCATACGACACAACTTGGAAGCAATTTGATTGACACTATCATACCCAAATCGAGAGCCGAAACAGCAGTCAGAAGTGCCGGAAGAAAAAGCGCGAACGAGACCACGAGGACGCCGAGATCAAGCTACAAGGGAAGATCGAGCTGCAAGGAAAGAAGTCATATACAGAGACACAGGAACCCTACGAGGACGCGGAGGACCGAGATCAACCATAGTACAGAAGAAAGCACCGGCCGGTAAGTGAACTCTGTGCCAGTGACAGTGTGGGACGCCACACCGAGGCACAGAACACCGCTTTGCTTCTATAGCTTACAACTACACCAAGGACATTCTTCAGCTACTCTAACAGAATCTTGACAAATAACCAAAAGGACTTAACTATCTTTATTCTGGCCAGCATCTTACTATCAGTTATACTTTGGGACTAACTTTACTAACTTTACACCATTACAGTCAGAGATCAATTCAGCCATTACCATATACATTATTTCCAGATATACCTAGAAACCAAAGGACCTGATGCATTTTGCCAATAAAAATATTTTTTAAGATAACATTTTATAAAAATTTGTTTTTCTTTTTTATTGTTTTTTAAAAAAAAACTATTTTTTCTACTAATTTATACTTCTTTTATAAAAATCCTTATCTTTACCCTATAACATAATCCACCATTTTTAGTTGTCTTAATAAAACTCATTGATTTTACCACAGATAAGAGAGTGCCAGCTGCTTTACTTTACAATTTCTGCACACTATTACTGACGGGGTGAGTCAGTGCACCCAGCTAGAGCACCTCGATCATCAATACCGACAGGTGGAGCCGTCTTATCCATTCTCTCTATTCATTATATTTTTTGTGTTTTAAATATTACAAATTATTTTTTATTGTTTTTGGAAGGCATATCTTCAAGTGAGGCCGGGAGCTCTCCTCCTAGACAAAGACGAAGACGTGATTCGGTATGTAAATTTGGCTAGTGTTTACAAATGTTAAATTGTGTTCTTATTCTAATTTTAATTTTGATTTTTTTCAGTCTACATCTATTGAGGAGTCAACTCCTGGCCCAGAGAGGACGACTGAGGAGGAAGTCGGGGGTGGAGCCCAGCAAACGGTACTTTTTTTTTGTTTTTTCAAATCAAATATACATGTGATTGGATCTTTTTACATCAATTTTTTTTTTTTTTTTATAGCCATCTATTCCCGTTGACGTACAGAGAGGTCGTCAAGCCACTGCCAGTGGAGGTCGGGGAGCATGCGGCGGTCGTGGTCGTGTGAGTATTTATAATCTAATGCTTAATTAATAATTTTAAAAACATACAGGTTTATTTAAATATTTTTTTTTTTTCATATTTAGGGTTCCAGAGTCTCCACCAGAAGGGATGAGGAGGACGTTCTTGTTTTTTTTATTGATAACGACCTCCTCATCCAGATGGTGGAGGAACGACCACCTCTGTGGGACCGTACAGACCACCCCCACGCAGACCACCAAGCAACCCGCTCCTCTGGCAACAGATCTGTGAGGCAATAGTGCCGAACTGGGACGACCTCAGAGAAAGTCAACGGGAGCAGGGCCGTAAGTATACATAGTTTGTTTGTAGATAGCGTACATGTATGTTTTATTGATCATAAGTGGTTTACTGTCTAGTTGATGTGAGTCACGGCCACCAATAGTCATATAACTTTTTTATTTATTTTTTTGTGGCTGTTTCAAATAAATAGTAAACCATTTTTGATGTCAACAACTCATGTATTATAGAAAATAACTGTTTTTTTTTTTTTTGTTTTGTTTTTTTCCAGGGAATACTATCATGGTTCGGTGGCGGTCAATCAGGGACCGCTACAAGAGGGATTATAACGAGGAACTTCGGCGTCCGAGTGGGTCTGGAGGAACCTCGAAGCGGCCTTACCACTACCATGCCTCTTTGGGGTTCCTACGAAGAACCCTAGAGCTGCGAAGGTAAGAAATTTAGATTATACTGATTTTGATTTATGTTCTCAAATTTATGTGTATGTCCCAGGCAGACTGTTATTTGACACTCTGCCTTGGACATCCACATGGTATTTTGCGTAGTAGAGATGAGGTAGGTGTGCTTTAGATTATACATCAGAAGTAGCTTTCTTAAAAAAAATATTAACACTGTACATATACACTTCTCTGTGTGGTCTCTATCAATGTACAGTATCTGTATGCAATTTTTTTGGGAAAGCTACTTACTATGTTGTATCTAAAGTCACTTTGCTCATCTCCATTCCATTGATTTTCAAAATTAATTTAATTTTTATTTTGTTTTGCTTTACAGAACAGCAAGCAGTACTCGGGCGCCGGAAGTTTCCCCGGAGGCGGTCCCTGAGGAGCCAGCCGCCAAGTGTTCCCCTCGTCCTGCTCATGCAAGTGGTCAGGACCACAATGTTCCCCTACCTGTGCCCTCTGGCGACTCAACAATGGCCACTTTGGCACCTTTATTTGAGGCACTTATGCGTCGCCAGAGGTCAGGTAGGAGCCGTCAGGCGGACTACGAGGATCTCACAAGGCTCGTTTACGAGTCCTTGATGGGATTCACAAATAGAGTTGCCTCTTTAGAGGAGAAATTGCGTCGTCTTCAGGAGGGGGCGGTGTTGACAACGTAAATTTCTCCCGTACATCACTATTTGTTATCGTTGCTCCCCGTGATGGAACGACTTGAGCCCGACCAGCTGTATGAGGCCAGAAGACAGATGGACGACGTCTTGTGGAAAGTGCAACACCGCCCCACCTCCCTTGCCCCACCCCAGCCCTATCCCCAACCACTGTCCTATCCCCCATCCTACACCTATCCCCCATCCTACACCTATCCCCCACCCCACACCTATCCCTCTTTCCAACCTCCCCATCCCCCTTCCCAACCTCCCCATCCCCCTTTCCACCCTCCTCATCCCCCTTCCCATCCTCCCCGTCCCCCTTCCCAAACACCATTCCAGTCTCAATCCGCCGAGCTCTTTTATCAACACTTTTCTCCCTCTCCTCCTCATTATTATCCTACAACCTCTTTCACCACTCCATCTACTCTTGCTCGGCAAACTCCATCCCCTGCCCAAACATCCCAATTAAATACTCCCTCTGTTGCCCTTCCCCCAACACGTACTGATTTGTCCACTGTGGCAGATGAACAACAGGACCGAGGGTACACACACCGTGCCCAGCCCTCCACCCCCCAACCTTCAACTCCTCATCGGTCCTCCTTCCGTCATTTGTAATTTTATTTTTTATTTTTTATGTAAAATTTATATTTATTGAAAAATTTATATATTTTTTAAATAAAAAAATATTTGTTTAAAATTTGTTGCTGTTTATTGAGTTTTAAATAATAAGTTAATGATGTTTAGAACCATTAAATTCTCAGCACAGCTTGAATAGCAAGAAAAGTATTTTTCGCTGATCCAGCTTTGCTGACAAGTAGTGTGTATTATAAAGGCCTGACATAATCTCACAGTTCTGGCGGAGCGACACAAGTATTGGTCGCTCCTTCAGGGTTGTGAGAGTATGCTGTCAAGTAGTGGGTATTATAAAGGCCTGACATAATCTCACAGCTCTGGCGGAGCGACACAAGTATTGGTCGCTCCTCCAGGGTTGTGAGAGTATGCTGTCAAGTAGTGGGTATTATAAAGGCCTGACATAATCTCACAGCTCTGGCGGAGTGACACAAGTATTGGTCACTCCTCCAGGGTTGTGAGAGTATGCTGTCAAGTAGTGGGTATTTTAAAGGCCTGACATAATTTTACAGCTCTGGCGGAGCGACACAAGTATTGGTCGCTCCTCCAGGGTTGTGAGAGTATGCTGTCAAGTAGTGGGTATTATAAAGGCCTGACATAATCTCACAGCTCTGGCGGAGCGACACAAGTATTGGTCGCTCCTCCAGGGTTGTGAGAGTATGCTGTCAAGTAGTGGGTATTATAAAGGCCTGACATAATCTCACAGCTCTGGCGGAGCGACACAAGTATTGGTCGCTCCTCCAGGGTTGTGAGAGTATGCTGTCAAGTAGTGGGTATTATAAAGGCCTGACATAATCTCACAGCTCTGGCGGAGCGACACAAGTATTGGTCGCTCCTCCAGGGTTGTGAGGGTATGCTGTCAAGTAGTGGGTATTATAAAGGCCTGACATAATCTCACAGCTCTGGCTTAGCGACACAAGTATTGGTCGCTTCTCCAGCGTTGTGAGAGTATGCTGTCAAGTAGTGGGTATTATAAAGGCCTGACATAATCTCACAGCTCTGGCGGAGCGACACAAGTATTGGTCGCTCCTCCAGGGTTGTGAGAGTATGCTGTCAAGATGTGGGTATTATAAAGGCCTGACATAATCTCACAGCTCTGGTGGAGCAACACAGGGAATTTTCGCTACTCAGTTAAAAATATGAAAAAAGACTCAAAGTATATTAAATAGTGTTTATTAAACAAAATTAAACAAATATAGTTAGAAACATCAATATGGTAACCTTCAATGAACATAACCATGGAACATTATTGTATCAAGAATATTATAAAATAATTTTTTTAAGAACAATTAAATCATTTGGTCCTGCCAGGTCTCTCTTCCTGCATCGGAGCAGAAATATTCTGCGAAGGAGTCTCTCATCCGGGAAACACCCACATTGGTCCGCATGCCAAAGTTTTCCAAACTTGCCAACTCACTGTCTTCAGGAATGTCCTGGAAATTTAGCGGTTCTTTGATTAGGAGGTAGTTGTGTAACACAACACATGCCTTGACTACCTCGTCAACAGTTTCTATTTTCAATTGTATTGGTTTGGTGAATATACGCCATTTTGCAACCAAAATTCCAAAGGTGCATTCCACCATTCTACGAGCCCTAGTCAGGCGGTAGTTAAATATTCTTTTGCTCTAATTTAATCCTCGGCTGGAATAAGGTTTTATTAGATTTCCGCACATCTGAAAAGCCTCATCACCAACCAACACAAAGGGCATTGGGGGAGCGTCAGTACCTGGTAGTGGTTGAGGCGGTGGGAAATCGAATTGTCTGTTGTACACCCTTCGCCCCATGTCAGAATTTTTAAATACCATGGAATCATTACTCCTGCCGTAAGCTCCAACATCAATTGCCACAAACCTGTACTGGGCATCAGCTATTGCCATTAAAATTATAGAAAAATATTTTTTATAATTAAAGAACTCCGAACCAGTGCCTTGGGGCTTTATAATGCGGATGTGTTTCCCGTCTACTGCCCCCAGACAGTTTGGAAACTGGCACACCTCAACAAATTTTTCGGAAATTTCAATCCACTGTTGCCGATTTGGAAGTGGTATAAATTCCTCATGCAGCTGCTTCCACAAAGCATGGCACGTGTCCTTAATAATACCAGAAACTGTGGATATTCCAAGCCTAAACTGATAATGTAGGGACGTCAAACTTTCACCGGTTGCAAGAAATCTAAACAGAAAAAACTATTGTAAATAAAAATGATCAAATCAGAAGAAAACATATAAATTAGGCATTCTCAAAATGCGGCACTACAGATGTTGTAAAACTAAAACTCAAAGAATGCCCTGGTGTAGGCTGATACCTTTAGGCTGTTCTGACATGCTGGGAGTTGTAGTTTTGCAAAAGTTGGAGGGCCGCAGTTTGAGGATGCCTGCTATAAATACAAGATATATTTGGCGGACCTTGTCAACGTACTAGACCTTTTAAACGCAAATTCTAAAATGCTATCCTTTTGTTCTCTAGTCATTTACACATGCCAAAGGACATTATTTTGCAAATGCAGTGAGATAGCGGGCTCTCCATGGAGAAGAATAGGCGTATGCTTATACTTGGCTTGTGCAATCAATAGGTAGGTAGATAACAGTATAAATTTTAACAACATGGTTTATGTAAAGTTAAAAAATTTAAAAAAAGTAATTTACCTTAGGGTAATCATTAATCTTTCTGTGGGTGACACACTTCGGCGGAAAGTGGTGTCCTGTCTTTCGATGCGATGTGACACTCTTTGTAGTAGATTGTCAAAACTGTCGACACTCATCTGTAAGTAGTTGTGAAACTTGTCAGGATAATTGCGCAGTTCCGGAAATAAAACTCCAAAAGCTCCCCTTCATGTTCTGGCTGAAGTAATTGGATGCACCCAATAGCGACGGCGACGTCTGGCTCGAAGTCGTCTTCTCCATCGCGAAACAAGGATAAGAGCCTGAAATCCAAAGCGAAGGTGGTCGGGCATCATCTTTCCTCTCTCTTCTAGGCAGCATCTGAGTGGTATGTGACCCTTGGCTTTATAGCCACTGTGTAATTTGCATCTCCAAAAGATTTTTATCTTCTTTTCTGAATATTATTAACGGATCCGCTATTCCGTTTAAAAACGGTTGAAAACGGATCAAACGGATCCGTTATTTTAGCGGATCGGTTAGGCGGATCCGTTAAAAAATTGATCAGTTTGCATACGTTTAGGCGGATCCGTTATTTTAATCCGTTAACGGAATAAAGGATCCGTGAGAGTTATTCTTTCAGTTTTCAAGCGTTTTAACGGATCCAGCAAGCAATTCCGTCAATGGAAATGCTTGACGGATTTGAAAAACGCTAGTGTGAAAGTACCCTTAGTACTATTTTGGGATACATCTGATTTTTGATCGCTCGATATTACGCTTTTTGTGAGGCAAAGTATCCAAAAAATGGCTGTTGTGGCACAGTTTTTATTTTTTGTTTTTTACAGAGATCTCCTGTCAGGTTAGATCACGTGATGTTTTTATAGAGCAGGTTGATACAGATGCGACAATCCAAAATATGTGTATTTTTATTTTTAGTTTCAGTTTTACATAATAAAGCATTCTTGAAAACAAAAATAATGTTTTTGTGTCTTCATATTCTGAAAGCTACATTTCTTTTATTTTTCTGACGATCGTCTTGTGCAGGGGCTCTTTTTTTGCAGGAAGAGCTGACATTTTTATTGGTACCATTTTTGGGTACATATGATTTTTTGATAATTCAATATGACACTTTATGGTGACAAGGTGACCAAAAATTGCTTTTTTGGCACCATTTTTACATATATTTTTTAACAGCATGTGATATTTTTATAGAGCAGGTCATTATGGACGTAGCAATATCTAATATGTCTTTTTTATTTTTAGTTCAGTTCTATACAATAAAAGGATTTGTGAAAAAAAATATGTTTTTTTGTGTCACCATTTTCTGAAAGCTATATTTTTTCATTTTTATGCCGATCATCTTGTATAGGGGCTCATTTGTTGCAGAAAGAGTTGACATTTTTATAGGTACCATTTTTGGGTACATATGATTTTTTTGATCACTAAATATTACACTTTATGTGGCAAAGTGACCAAAACATTATTTGCTTTGGCAGAGTTTTTATTTTCTTTATGGAATTCACTGAAGGGGTTAGATTATGTGATATTTTTATAGAGCAGGTTGGTACCTAATATGTCTATTTATTTCAGTTTTACATACCGTATAGGAATAAAAGGTTAAGGAACAAAAATAAACCAATGTGGATAAATAGAAATGTAAAGAGAGCAATAAATGACAAAAAGAAAGCATATAAATCACTAAAACAGGAGGGTAGCAAGGAAGCACTGAAAAACTATAAGGAAAAAAATAGAACATGTAAAAAAACAAATAAAAGCGGCCAAACTAGAGACCGAGAGATTAATTGCCAAAGAGACTAAAACTAACCCTAAAATTTTCTTCAATTATATAAATGTTAAAAAGTATAAATCTAAAGGTGTCGGCCCTTTAAAGAGTAATGAAGGGGGGGTTGCAGAGAGCGATGAGGAGAAAGCAAAGCTGTTAAATATTTTTTTCTCCAATGTATTCACTAAGGAAAATAAACTGTCAGATGAAATGCTGAATGTAAAAATAAATCCCCCATTAAAAGTGTCCTGTCTGACCCAAGAACAAGTACAACAGCGACTTAAAAATATTAAAATAGACAAATCACCAGGACCGGATGGCATACACCCCCGTATCCTAAGGGAATAAAGTAATGTCACAGCCAGACCCTTATTTCTGATATTTTCGGACTCTATACTGACAGGGAATGTCCCACAGGATTGCGCATAGCAAATGTGGTGCTAATATTCAAAAAGGGTCCAAAAACAGAGCCCGGAAAATATAGGCCGGTAGGTTTAACATCTGTTGTGGGGAAACTGTTTGAAGGTTTTCTGAGAGATGCTATCTTAGAGGATCTCAACAGAAATAAGTAAATAACGCCATATCAGCATGGCTTCATAAGGGATTGGTCATGCCAAACGAATTTAATCAGTTTCTATGAGGAGGAAAGTTCTAGACTTGACAGCGGCGAATCAATGGATGTCGTATATCTGGACTTCTCCAAAGCATTTGACACTGTACCACATAAAAGGTTAGTATATAAAATGAGGATGCTCGGACTGGGAGAAAATGTCTGTAAGTGGGTAAGTAACTGGCTGAGTGACAGAAAACAGAGGGTGGTTATTAACGGTACACACTCAGATTGGGCAACTGTCAATAGTGGGGTACCTCAGGGGTCAGTACTGGGCCCTATTCTTTTCAATATATTTATTAATGATCTTGTAGAAGGCTTGCATAGTAAAATATCAATTTTTACAGATGACACTAAACTATGTAAAGTAATTAACACTGAAGAGGACAATATACTGCTATAGAGGGATCTGGATAGATTGGAGGCTTGGGCAGAGAAGTGGCAGATGAGGTTTAACACTGACAAATGTAAAGTTATGCACATGGGAAGGAATAATGCAAGTCACCCTTACATACTAAATGGTAAAACACTCGGTAACACTGACATGGAAAAGGATCTAGGAATTTTAATAAACAGCAAACTAAGCAGCAAAAACCAGTGTCAGGCAGCTGCCGCCAAGGCCAAAAAGATAATGGGTTGCATCAAAACGGGCATAGACGCCCGTGATGAGAACATAGTCCTACCACTTTACAAATCGCTAGTCAGACCACACATGGAGTACTGTGTACAGTTCTGGGCTCCTGTGAACAAGGCGGACATAGCAGAGCTGGAGAGGGTTCAAAGGAGCGCAACTAAAGTAATAACTGGAATGGGGCAACTACAGTATCCTGAAAGGTTATCAAAATTAGGGTTATTTACTTTAGAAAAAAGACGACTGAGGGGAGATCTCATAACTATGTATAAATATATCAGGGGTCAGTACAGAGATCACATCATCTATTTATCCCCAGGACTGTCACTGTGACGAGGGGACATCCTCTGCGTCTGGAGGAAAGAAGGTTTGTACACAAATATAGAAGATGATTCTTTATGGTAAGAGCAGTGAGACTATGGAACTCTCTGCCTGAGGAGGTGGTGATGGTGAGTACAATAAAGGAATTCAAGAGGGGCCTGGATGTATTCCTGGAGTGTAATAATATTACAGGTTATAGCTACTAGAGATGGGTCGTTGATCCAGGGAGTACTTCTTTCCTCTGGATCAACTAGCAGGATAACAAGCCGAACTGGATGGACAGATGTCTTTTTTCGGCCTTATGTACTTTGTTATTATGTTATGTACTATGTATGTTACAATAAAAGCATTTTTGAAAACAAAAATAATGTTTTTGTGTCTTCATATTCTGAAAGCTACATTTCTTTTATTTGTCTGCTGATCGTCTTGTGCAGGGTTCTTTTTTTGTAGGAAGATCTGACATTTTTATTGGTACCATTTTTGGGTACATATGATTTTTTGATAATTCAATATGGCACTTTATGGTGACAAGGTGACCAAAAATTGCTTTTTTGGCACAGTTTTTATATATTTTTTTTAACAGCATTACCTGTGTGGGTACAACATGTGATATTTTTTATAGAGCAGGTCATTATGGACGTAGCAATATCTAATATGTCTTTTTTATTTTTAGTTCAGTTCTATACAATAAAAGGATTTGTGAAAAAAAATATGTTTTTTTGTGTCACCATTTTCTGAAAGCTATATTTTTTCATTTTTATGCCGAACGTCTTGTGTAGGGGCTCATTTGTTGCGGAAAGAGTTGACATTTTTATAGGTACCATTTTTGGGTACATATGATTTTTTTTGATCACTCAATATTACACTTTATGTGGCAAAGTGACCAAAACATTATTTGCTTTGGCAGAGTTTTTTTTTTTTTATGGGATTTACTTAAGGGGTTAGATTATGTGATATTTTTATAGAGCAGGTTGGTCAGTTTTACACAATAAAAGCATTTTTGAAAAAAAATCATGTTTAGCATTTGTCCACTTTTTTAAATTGTATTTTAGTTTTACACTATAAGCATTTTTGAAGAAAAAAAAAACATTTTTATGTCTCCATTTTCTGAAAGTTATATTTTTTTAATCGTTTGGGTGATTGTCTTATGTAGGGGCCCCTTTTTAATGGGAAGAGATAGTAGTTTTATTGGTACTATATTGGGGTACATATATCTTTTTGATCGCTTAGAATTACACTTTTTTGTTATGTAAGGTGACAAAAAATGGCATTTTTTATACAGTTTTTATTTTAATTTTTTGCGGCGTTCACCTTCAGGGGTAAATCATGTGATATTTTTATAGAGAAGTTTGTTACAGACTTAGCAATCCCTAATACTTCTACCTTTTTACATTTATTTCAGTTTTACACTATAAAAGCACTGGGGTGCGTAGACACTTGAAATTACATGTTTTGTGATTAAAGGTGACAAAAAATTGCAGTTTTGGTACAGTTTTTATTTTTATTTTTTTACGGCGTTTACCTGAGGGGGTAGATCAAGTGATATTTTTATAGAGCAGGTTGTTACGGTGCGGCAATACCTAATATGTCTACCTTTTTTTTAAATGGATGTTGGGGTCAAGTTCCCAGCAGCATAGCAGCCCATAGCAGGATGGGAGGGAGAGAGAGAAAGATGACGGATTCTCTGTAAATTCACTAAGAGCAGCCTACTGTGCATAGGAAGCACATGCAGCTGTAGAACAAAAATGAAAAAAATAAAAATAAAAATGAACACAACTGGAGAAATGATTTTCTCCACAAAAACAATTTAGTGTAAAAATGTATTTTTTTTTTTTACAGAGGTGTCCATAGCCTTTAAGTTCATTGTCTTCACCAAAATGAATAAAAAATACTTCCATGATTTCTTCAAAAAAGCCATTCCTGCATTGTACTCTTACTTGGCGCAGGACATGGGTTGCTGCTTGGAATTGTCATTGCTGCAAGCTGCACGCCTCCATCGACACCTGGAACAGCAATTATGGCTAGTGACAGTACATGTTTTTCAGGGCCCACTATGTCAAAGTATTGTGCAGCAGCGGTGATGCAGCAACACAGCAACGAGACCAGGTTCTATTAACACCTCCACATTTTTGTCAGTCTGGTTCTTGCACCAGGCACTTATACATTTTCTCCATGTCCTCCTCAATGAATTGTTGTACTGAATGCAGCTTTTACGAAGAGCGCTCAGACATTGTGGAACAGCAAAAGACTAATTTTCTTTACTTTGGACAAAACAGCAACCATTAACAGTAACGTCCTCATCAAGATGGAGAATACCAAAGAGCATCTACATCATCACCAGACAGTACATATAAAGGAATAACTGCACTTAAATAAACAGTGATGCTTACAAAGCGCTACTTGGGGTGGGGGGGGGGGTATTATAAGTAGAGATGAGCGAATCGAAGTTGACGAAGTGGAATTTGATCCGAGTTTCAGGAAAAATTAGATTTGCACCGAATCTGAATTTCATCACGCTTCGTGGTAATGAATCACATATTTTTTCCAAAAATAGCTAAATGCACATGTTAGGACATGGAGCAAAGAACTCTGCGAACGACGGATCACCCACAATGCCATGCATGCAGCCAATAAGCGTCCAGCCAGCTCCTATGATGTCACGGCTCTATAAATAGCCTCAGACATTTTGGATTCTGACATTTTCCAGTGTGCTTAGTGCAGGGAGAGACGTCAGCAGTCTCTAGGAACAGTGCTAGAAAAGACTTCATTGTGCTAAAAAACGATTTACAAGTTCAGGGAAAGATTAGTCAAGGTGTAGGGAAAGGATAGGGAGGCATTATCTGCACTATTAGAGGAGAACAGGGGGCAATAGGGAAGTGTACAGCCTGGGTAATAGGAGCGAATCTATTACACCTTGCTTCACTAATTGGGGACCCAAATTGGTGTTATACTGCTGCTTTTAGGTTGTTTGCACTATATGATACATTACTAATTCAAGCAAACCTTACTTGTGATTGTGGTGCAAGTTCTGTGTGATATAGCCATTTATGGGATGTATTAATAGGAAAGATACATACGTCCTATTAGCCGCTCTGCGTTGATTTTACATTCGTTTGGGGCTTACAAACGTTTTATAGACGATATTGTTTTTATTTGGCAGGGAGACGAAACATCCCTTGACCAATTTTTATTAAAATCAAATAAAAATGATTTTTATTTGCATTTTACCTCTAATTGGAACAAAAAACAAATTAATTTCCTTGATTTAACTATCTACATAGAAGCTGGATTTATACATACTAAAACTTTCCACAAACCTACAGATACCAATGGCTTCATCCCACTGGACAGCTGCCACCTACCTACGTGGCTAAATAATATACCCTACAGCCAATATATAAGAGCCCACAGAAATTGCACGGAACACTCTAACTTTGAAGAAGAAACGCAAATACTAAGTAAAAAATTCTTAGAGAAAGGATATCAACTAAAACACCTTGAACCAATCATTGAACAGGTTAAACAACATAATCGCACAGACCTGATGAAAGATAAAAGCACAAAAATAAATGATCCCAATAAAGAAGAAAACAACATTAAAATTCCCATTATAACGAAATATAGTGCAGATGCAGGGAAGTTCAAAAGAATAGTCAAAAAATACTGGGATGTCCTTAAACAAGACAGAATAATAGGGAGTAAAATCTCCAACAACCCTTTATTTGTGTTTAAAAAAGCCTCAAATATATCAAACATAATAGCTCCCTCCACCAAAACAATGAAACCAAAGATCAACCAATATATCAAAAAAGGTTTCTTCCCTTGCAGACTGTGTAAAAATTGTAGAACTGTAAAACAAGCAAATAAACCAATCACAAAAATAAATACTCCTATAATGGAATATACAATTAAAGAACACATTACATGCAATACCAAATACGTTATATATCATATTAAATGCCCATGTAACAAAATATACGTAGGGCGCACCAAAAGAGAGTTGAAAACAAGGATCAATGAACACATCAGAAATATACAGAAGAAATCATTGGAACACCCCCTGTCAAAACACTATGCAGAATTTCACAATGGAAAATTTTTTGGATCATCCTTTGGAGGCATAGAAAGAGTGGACAAAAATATAAGAGGAGGAGACTATATAAAAGATATGTCCCAAGCAGAAACTAAATGGATATTCAGGTTTAACAGCCTGGTACCAAACGGATTAAACCAAGAAATATAATTTTTTGCCTTCCACTGACTTAATAAAGTGATTAGAGCACTATAAATCACCTTAGTACACTGCGATACAGACATCTACAGGTTAATCAGTGTACCTGCACTGAAACTTAGAGGTTGCCATGGAGACCAGGAAGCCTTTATAATCCCCAAGACCACTAGGACTGACCATCCCTGATGAAGAAGCCCGCTAGGCTTTGAAACGCGTAGGAGGTGTGGACCTTGGAGGCTACCGTACTACCAGTGGTGACGTCACCCAGAGGAATCTCCCAGGCAACGCTCTAACGCTTAACTAAGGTCTCCTCGCACAGCGCGCGCTTCCGGCCGGAGCAGCGCTGCTAGCAGGAAACCAGAAGAGGACTACAAACACCAGCGCAGCAAAACTGAACCTGAACCGGCGACCAAGGCAGCGATCATACATCCAGAAAGTATAAGGTAATCACCCAACAGCGATTGTGCGCCGATTATATATGGTTCGTTGCTGCGCACTGACAGAAAAGCCCAATACACACTGCAACTGCACCCTCGCAGTTGCATTTATCTCATACCGATAACCATCCCAAAACTGGTGCTGTTAATACTATTACCATCAAAAGGATTACACTGTCATCCACATTTAATAGCACAGTACCCCAGCGCTATTATCATTATCGCAATTTGCGATTATTCTTCTACACTTTAGTACATATAGGGACTGCAACAGATTCCCAAATAGATAAGTAGCAGCGGAGTCTCCTCCCAAGGAGACTAAGTACTGTACCACACACACGGCAGCGCAGGCAGATCTTGTAATTTGATTTTACATTGTTTCACTTTTTTTGGGGAGGGGGGGGGATGGGGTGATTAATAAGAAAAAAAATGGAAAAATATTTGTCACAATTGCCGTTCAGCGGTGAAGTTACATTGTACTACAGCCATTTATGGGGTGTATTAATAGGAAACATACTTACGTCCCATTAGCCGTTCTACATTGATCTTACATATTTTTTATTTTTTTTTGGGGGGGGGGTGTATTAATAGGAAAAAAATATACATCTTAATTACTGTTCTGCGGTGAATTGTGATAATTTTTTTTGGAGGGTGGGGGAGTTTATTAATCAGAAAAAAAAAAATATATATATATGGCTTAATTTCCGTTCAATGTTAAAGTAACATTGTTCTACAGCCATTTACGTGGTATAGAAAAAGGAAATATACGTACGTCCTATTAGCCATTCTGCGGTGAATTGTGATTGTTATATTTTTGTTTTGGGGGTGTAGTTATAGGAATAAGAATACGTCTTAATTGACCTTCTTGCGGTGAATTGTGATTATTAAACCCCCCCCCCCACTAAATTTTATTTTAATTTTAATTTAATTCTTTTATTATACAGTATGTCAGAGAGACAGGTGACAGGCCCTTCAAAGTGAATAGGCAGTGGGCAATATGTTTCTGTCGCAGGCAGCAGAAGAAGGGGAGGTTGTAGCAGGAGTCGCAGCGAGAGGCCTGAGCTCCCTGTGTCATCTAGCAGTCATTTCTTGACCAGCAACCCAGCGGTGCTTGAATTGTTGACTTCGACGCAAGTGACATCACACACCTCCAGCCAAGAGTCGTGGGTTCACCTGACACGACGCTTAGTTGGCATGGCCCGGAAGCAGTCCCTGTGCTCCCACATGTCCTGAACCTTCCTCTGTCATCTTTAGTTCCCTCAGTGTGAGAGGTATTATATGCCGTAGGCTTGGTTGCTCCACTTTTCAGCGAGGATGAGCTACTAGAGAACAGTCAGCAGCTACTGCCCAGCCAAGATCTAGAGGAGACATCCACCCCTTCCTCCGGTAGACAGGCAAGTAGTGATGATGAGAGTAGTGTGGGAGCAGGTGTTGTGAGCAGTTAGGCTCCTGGCCCTGAGACTGTTGAGGGGGACATCAGTGATGTGCAGACAGTAGTGGATGATGATGTAGCTGATCAAACTTGGGAGCAGGGTGAAGAGTGGGCTTCATCATGATCATCATCAGCAGGAGAAGATGGTGGCAGCTTGCCTGTGAGGCAGCGACTGAGGCAGCAGGGTGGCAGCCTGGTAGTGAGTCAGCAGGGTAGCAGCAGTGGATGATCAGGAGCCAAATATGCTAACCTCATGTGATCTTATGCATTTATTCCAGGTCCTCCACAATGTGAATTCCTATTTTGTTATGTAACTGTTCGTGTAATATGCCTGGTTCAGCAGCAGGTGGCAGCAAACGCGGCAGAGCTGTAATTATGTAGAATGGGGCTAACCATTCCATTCAAACCCCCCTTTGGAGAGAAGTGGGTGAGTCCCACTTCTTGCAGGAAGGGTGGGGACCAGTTAGTAGCAGTCTAGCTTATCCCCAACTAGGGGAAGGGTGTTCAGGGGCACGTCTCTGCTGGACATGCCCACACCAGCCAGAGCACCCTAAGCTCTGCTGGCCATGGAGGCCAAAGCTTTAAGCCTCAGGAGCCAGGAGGAAAGTTCCCTGGCATAACCTAGAGTCAGACTACAAAGTAAAGTGCAGCATGCAGAAGAAGCTGAGTTATACAGCCAGCCTGTCAGTACAGCAGAGCCAGAGAGAAACAGATGTAGCAGTGTGGAGTTTTCATGCCATTTTAATCTTAAAGCCTGGAACCAAGATAAAGCTTGTAAACCGTTTTGGAGAACTTTTATGCAAAGTAAAGCTGCCATTGAACTTCATCTCAAGGTCTGGACTCAAGTTATTCTTTTATCCCTCAATTATTCCCCCTATTTATTGCTTCAGAGCCAAAGCCTGGGGTCCAGCCATATCCAGGTAGGAGCACCATGACACACATAAAGAGACATTTTAGACCACAACATACCACTCGGCATTTCCTACAACTGGGACGCACGCGTTATATAGAGGACCCTAGGGAGAGGCGCCAGTTGCACGTGCACTCATCCAACGGTGCAGAAGCTGAACGTGCTCCTGGCCAAGTTGCTGGTGCAGCAGTCCCTCCCTTTCCAAGTAGTGGACTCTGCACCTTTCAGAGAAATGATGGCTTGTGTGGAGGGTCCCAAGCTGTCATTTCAGTGCGAAAAAGGCAGTACCAGCCCTGCACACATATGTAGAACAGAAGGTGGTCTAATCCTTGAGCCTGTGTGTGTCTGCCAAAGTTCATGGCAGCGCCGACGTGTGGAGCTGTAACTATGGTCAAGGACAATATATGTCCTTTATAGCCCATTGGGAAAATGTGGTCCTGCCCAGTCATACCACTAACTTGGCCAGGTGACGCCTCTTCCGCCTCCACGTTCTCACAAACCACAGTGCCCCTCCAGCATACCACATGTACAGGGCACGGCTGTGTCACGCTCTTATGCACCTAGTTTGCCTGGGTGAACGGAGTTACACAGGGGAGGAACTGCTCTGCGTCCTTCATCAAGAAATCGAAGCCTGGCTTTCTCCTCGACAACTCAAAATCGGAACCATAGTGACAGACAACGGGAAGAACATGGTGTCGGCGCTGCGTTAAGGAGGGCTGAGCCATGTGCCCTGCATGACGCATATGTTGAATCTGGTTGTAAAGCGGTTCCTGAGGTCTTTACCCCATGTGCAAGACATCCTGAAAATGGCCAGGAAACTTTGCATGCACTTCTGCCACTCGTATACCGCAAAGCACATCTTCCTTTAGCTACAGCGACAGAACAGCGTCCCCCAACATAGGCTGATATGCAACGTTTCCACCCATTGAAAGTCCATCCTTCATATGTTGGACTGATTATATGAACAGAGTATGGCCATAAAAGATTTCTTGATGATACCGGTGATCAGAGGTACTCCACTGTGTAACTTCGATGTTAGCCAGTGGCAGCCCATGCGTCACACCTACCGTTTGCTTGGGCCCTTTGAGGGGGCCACTTTATTTGTCAGTCACCAGGACTGCGTGATGAACAATGTCATTCCACTGATTTATGTCCTGGAATAGATGCTGCTAAATCTGGCTGGCTAGGGGATTGGATACATGGCGCCTACTAGATCTCACGTCCACATAAGCCCTAAGGGCTCTGAACTAGAGGAGTAGGACATTCGAGCACAAGCAATATGTAGAGAAATGGGTGGTTTTTCTACACAGATGACAAGAGAGGAGGAGCAGGACCAGCCAGAGGAGCTACAGGGCGATGAGGAAGACGAGGCAGAGGACCCAGACACACCGTGGCAGTATGCAGTTGAGATGGAGGCAGGGAGTCCCTCCAAATCACTTGCGCAAATGGCCCGATGCATGCTCACTTGCTTGTGTAGTGACAGCCGAATTGTCACCATTCGGCAGAGAGATGACTACTGGCTCTTCACCATGTTAGACCCTTGCTATCGGTCTGAACTACTATCGAGACATCCTATGTAGTCAGTTGGCCACTTCCTATGTGTGTCATTGCCCTCTCTCCTCATGTTCCACTGCCATGGCTGCTGGGGGGCGTTAGGAGCTGTACCAGCTCCATCAGCAGCAACTTAAGTCTAGAGTAGTTTTCGTCACCAGCCTACTGATGTAACTACTAACCAGCAGCAGCAGGTAGACATAGAGCGGAACCTGAACCAGCAGGTTGTGGCATACTTGGAGTGCACCCTGCCACCCCACATCAAATATCCTCTGGACTGCTGGGCAGCCAAACTTGATTTGTGGCCACCACTGGCCAAGTTTGCCCTGGATAAACTTTCCTGCCCCGCCAGCAGTGTGGCATCAGAGCGGGTGTTTAGTGCGACAGGGGCCATAGTTACCCCAAGGAGAACTCGCCTGTCCACCAAAAATGTGGAGAAACTGACCTTTGTTAAGATGAATCAGAAGTGGATTAGCCTGGATTTTCAAACATCAGTGCCTGATGCATCAGACTAGATCATCCATGGTGCCACACCAACACTTTGACAAAAGAGACCTGTTTCTTCTGGCTACCTGCTTCAGCTACTATTATGATGCTGCCACCCGGCTGATGCCACACCTGCTGCCAGGTGCTCCTACTGCCGGCCACCATCTTCAGCTGGTACTAGTATTGCCCCCCACCTCCCCACTCTGTCACTGGGCCACTTCGTGGTCTCCTCATGCTGCTGTCACCTCACCACAATGTGGTCTCCTCATGCTGCTGTTACCTCAACACTATGTCACTGGGCCACTCAGTGGTCTCCTCATGCTGTTTCCACTTCAACAATACAGTATGTCAATGGGCGACTTTGTGGTCTCCTCATGCTGCTGCCACTTCACCACTCTGTGGTCTCCTCATGCTGCTGCCACCTCCCCACTATGTCACTGGGCCACCCTGTGGTCTCATCATGCTGCTGCCACTTCTATACTATGTCACTGGGCCACTTTGTGGCTTCCTCATCCTGCTGCCACATCACTATTCTGTGGTCTCCTCATGCTGCTGCCATATTACTACTCTGTGGACTCCTCATGCTGCTGCCATATAACCACTCTGTAGTCTCCTCATGATTCTGCCACATCACCACTCTGTGGTCTTCTCATGCTGCTGCCACCTCCCCTCTATGTCACTGGGCCACTTTGTGGTCTTCTCATGCTGCTGCCACTTCACTACTCTGTGACCTCCTCATGCTGCTGCCACCTCCCCACTATGTCACTGGGCCACTTTGTGGACTCCTCATTCTGCTGCCACTTCAACACTATGTCACTGGGCCACGTTGTGGTCTCCTCATGCTGCTGCCACATCACTATTCTGTAGTCTCCTCATGCTGCTGCCATATTACTACTCTGCGGACTCCTCATGCTGCTGCCTCACCACTACTCTGTGGAGTCCTCATGCTGCTGACATATCACCACTCTGTGGTCTCCTTATGCTGCTGCCACATCACCACTCTGTGGTCTTCTCATGCTGCTGCCACCTCCCCACTATGTCACTGGGCCACTCTGTGGTCTCTTCATGCTGCTGCCACATCACTACTCTGTGACCTCCTCATGCTGCTGCCACATCACCACTCTGTGGTCTCTTCATGCTGCTGCCACAACATCAGTATGTGGTCTCCTCATGCTGCTGCAACCTCCCTACTATGTCACTTGGCCATTCTGTGGTCTCCTCATGCTGCTGCCACATCACTACTCTGTGGGCTCCTCATGCTGCTGCTACCTCAACACTATGTCACTGGGCCACTTTGTGGTCTCCTCATACTGCTGCAACTTTAACACTATGTCACTGGGCCACTTTGTGGTCTCTTCATGCGGCTGCCACATCACTATTCTGTGGTCTCCTCATGCTGCTGCCATATTACTACTCTGTGGTCTCCTCATGCTACTGTCACCTCCCCACTATGTCCATGGGCCACTCTGTAGTCTCCTCATGCTGCTGCTGCCACATCACTACTCTGTGGTCTCCTCTTCCTGTTGCTAGCTCAACACTGTCACTGGGCCACTTTGCGGTCCCCTCATGCTGCTGCCACTTCACAACTCTGTGGTCTCCTCATGCTGCTGCCACTTCACCACTCTGTCATTTGGCCAGTCTGTCGACTTCTCATGCTTTTCCCACCTTCCCCACTCCATGACTGGGCCACTATTTTGCCTTTTTGGCCTAGTTGACATCATCATTTGTTTGACCCTTCTGAGCTGTCAGAAGGAAGCAAAAATGAGACGCACAATGGATCCTGTCTATGTAGCAGCTGTAAGGCCTGTATGACATAGTCCCTAATTTGCATCAGAATTGGCTTAGGATTTGGTAGCCAAAAGCAGGAGTGGGTACAAAACACAGAAGACATGCAAATATTCCATTCAAGTGTTCTCTGTTTTGGATTCACTCCTGTTTTTTTTTTGGCTTTAGCAATAGTGATGGACTACCAAATGCTGACTAAGTGAAGGCGGATGCTTAACAGGTGGGATCCGTTTTTTTGGGGCTATTTTCCTGACAGATCAGAGCAAGGGCAAAATAATCAGTGATGTCAACACATACTTACTGCTGACACCCCCTCCACTTTATTGGGGGACTCTACTTGTATAAGAATTTAATAGAACAGGTTCTGTAGAAATCTATGTGGAATCAGCTGATTGCGCTACTTCTTGATGCTAACATCGACCTGTAAGGCTGAGTTCACACTTCAGTTAGTTGGTCAGTTTTGGTCCCATAACTGCCCAAATAAGTGAAGCGTGCAGTGATTCTAAGAGCAACGCCTGTCATCTGCGTGTCATACTGACTCACAGTATTGTTTCACTACCACAGCAGACTCCCTTTGCGTGTTACTGCAAAGCACAGTGTTGTATACCTCTATACAGTCTTTCTGCAGCCTGGAAATAGCTGTTTTTTTAATGCAATTCTCCACAAATAAATTAAGATTGAATCAAATCTTTTCTGTAGAGTTGAGCGGACACCTGGAAGTTCGGGTTCGACGGGTTCGGCCGAACTTAACAAGAAAGTGACTTGACCCGAACTATACCCAGAACCCTATTGAAGTCAATGGGGACCCGAACCTTTGGGCACTAAAATGGCTGTAAAAAAGTCCTGGAAAGGGCTAGAGGGCTGCAAAAGTGTTGGTAAGTGCCCTGCAAACAAATGTGGATAGGGAAATTAATAAAAATAAAAAATTATTAACCTGCAACTCGGAGAAGGAGGTGGATGTGGAGTCGGAGGAGGTGGATGTGGAGTCGGAGGTTGAGGAGGTGGTGAATGTGGTATTGTAGGTGTAAGCAGGGATGGAGGAGGAGAAGAGGAGGAGGAGGTAGCCAGCTAACAATGTTTTTTTTTTTTTTAAATTGGGGTAGCCCCCAAAATAATGGGACAAATTAAAAAAAAGGAATCAAAGAATAAGTGCACTTGATTACAAGAATGTATTGTTGAGGCGGGTATAAATGTCTATTCTGCACAAGGTACAGACAAGTCTTGTGGGATCCAAGCCTGGTTCATTTTAATGAATGTGAGCTTATCCACGTTGGCTGTGGACAGGCAGCTTCGTTTGTCTGTTATGACGCCCCTTGCCGTGCTAAATACACGTTCAAACAATACACTGGCTGCAAGGCAGGCCAGCACCCCCAAGGCATAAAGGGCAAGCTCAGGCCATGTGGACAATTTGGAGACCCAGAAGTTTAATGGGGCAGAACCATCAGTCAGTACATGTAGGCCTGTGCACAAGTACTGTTCCACCATGTTGTTCCAATGCTGCCTCCTGCTAAGCTTTTCCACATGTAGGCCATGCTAACCCTGCCTTCTGAGGTGCTGGCCATGACCCAGCTGCGTTGGCGACCTCTTCCTCCTCCTCATCTGCCTTCGCCTTGTGCTTCCACTTGTCGCCCGGTGTCAGTTGGGAATGCCCTTAGGAGCATGTCTACCAGCGTGTGCCTGTAATCATGCATCTTCCTATCACTCTCCAGTGATGAAATTAAGGACGGCACGTTGTCTTTGTAACGGGGATCCAGCAGGGTGGCAAACCAGTAGTCAGCACAAGTTAAAATGTGGGCAACTCTGTGGTCGTTGCACAGGCACTGCAGCATGTAGTCACTCATGTGTGCCAGGCTGCCCAGAGGTAAGGATGAGCTGTCCTCTGTAGGTGGTGTATCCTCTGTGTCCTCCGTATACCCCCAGCCACGCTCCAGTGATGGCCATGAGCTGCGTTGGGTGCCACCCTGCTGTGAACCCAGTTCCTCCTCCTCTACCTCATCCCCCTCGTCCTCCAAAACTGTGCCCTGGTTGGCCACATGTGTATCTGGCGTCTGCTGAATGACTGGCCTGAAGCCCTGTGAAATGCCCCCTTTTCCTCCTCCGCCACATCTTCTTCCATCATCGCCCTAAGTGTTTTTTCAAGGAAACATAGAAGTGGTATTGTAATGCTAAGAACGGCATCATCGGCACTGGCCATATTGGTTGAGTACTCGAAACACCGCAACAAGGCACACAGGTTTCGCATGGAGGCCCACTCATTGGTGGTGAAGTGGTGCTGTTCCGCAGAGTGATTAACCAGTGCGTGCTGCAGCTGAAACCCCACTATCGCCTGCTGCTGCTCGCACAGTCTCTCCAGCATATACAAGGTGGAGTTCCACCTGGTGGAAACGTCACATATGAGGCGGTGAGCAGGAAGGCCGAAGTTATGCTGCAGCGCAGACAGGCGAGCAGCAGAGGGGTGAGAACGCCGAAAGTGTACACAGATGGACCGCACTTTCTGCAGCAGCTTGGACATGTCTGGGTAGTTTTTAAGAAATTTCTGCACCACCAAATTCAGCAAATGCGCCAGGCAAGGGATGTGCATCAAACCGGCTAGTCCCAGGACTGCTACGAGATTTTGCCCATTATCGCACACCACCAAACCGGGCTTGAGACTCATCGGTCTATTCTTCTATGCCCCTCCACAGCTCCTGTGCGGTGTGTTTTTTTTCCCCCCAAACACATGAGTTTTAAAACCGCCTGCTGACGTTTACCCCTGGCTATGCTGAAGTTGGTGGTGAAGGTCTTTCGCCGACCGGATGAGGAGGTGGTAGAAGAGGAGGAGGAGGAAGCGGAGGAGGAGGAGGAGGCAACAGAAGGCAAAGAATAATGCCCTGCGATCCTCAGAGGTGGAAGGACATGCGCCAAACCGCTATCAGCCTCGGGCCCAGCCACCACTTAATTTACCCAGTGTGCAGTTAGGGAGATATAGCGTCCCTGCCCGTGCTTACTGGTCCATGTATTTGTGGTTATGTGGACCTTGCCACAGATGGGGTTGCCCAGTGGACACTTGATTTTATCCTCCACTTGGTTGTGCAGGGAAGGGAAGGCTCACCTGGAAAAGTAGTGGCGGCTGGGAACGCCGTACTGTGGGACAGCCACCGCCATCAGCTGTTTAAAACAGTCTGTCTCCACCAGACGGAATGACTGCATTTTAAAGGCCAGTAATTTTGAAATGCTGGCATTCAGGACCAAGGATCGAGGGTGGGTAGGTGGGTATTTTCTCATTCTCTCCAGTGTTTAGGAGATGGACAGCTGAACGGTTGCATATGAAATGGTGGAGATGCTTGGTGATGATGACAGAGGTGGTTGTGTTGGTGGCATATCCTCACATTTGCCAATGTGACTCCAGAGGTGGAGGAAGAGGCAGAGACAGCAGCAGAAGAGGAAGCAGGAAGAGCCTGAGACATTTTTTGGTTTTTAAGGTGTTTACTCCACTGCAGTTCGCGCTTTGCATGTGGATGAAGGTTGTGCTCAGGTTTAGAAGTTTATGTCTCTCTTCAAGCTCTGAACGTGCAAACCACTCGTGTCTTGTCATCAGGACATTGTCTGAAGAACTGCCACCCAATGAACTCCTTTGAGCTGGCTTTGGTGTGCTAGGTCCCTGGGTGCGGTGGGCAGTAGCAGGCGTACTGTCTCTGGGACGGCAGCTCAGCTTTTGCACCCTGCTCCCTCTTTTGCTGTGCTGTTGCCTCTGTGCGACCACCGCCTCTTCCTCAGAACTGCACACGTCACTAGCATGAGTCCAGTTAGGATCTACAGTAGGACCTCATCCTCCTCCACATCATCTTCCACTCATTCTTGACCCCTGTCCTCCTCATCCTTCTGCACACTGCAGAAAGCCGCAGCAGTTGGCACCTGTGTTTCGTCATCATCAGAGACGTGCTGCGGTGGTCTTCCCATGTCCTCATCCTGCATCATAAGTGGTTGGGCATCAGTGCATTCAATGTCTTCCACTTCTGGGGCAGGGCTATGTGGATGGCCCGGGGAAACCCTGCCAACAGAGTCATCAAAAAGCATAAGAGTCTGCTGCATGACTTGGAGCTTAGACTGCTTGGCTGCTTTGCAAGGGGGTGAGGTGAAAGACTGATGAGCATGGGCTGCAGGTGCCAACTCTGAGCTTTCTGCAGAGGACTGGGTGGGAGATACTGTGAAGGAACTGGCGCCATTGTCAGCCACCCAATCTACTGTACTTGTTCTGGCCTCAGCATCCGTAGAACGCTGCAGGTTCTGTCGCCTACTCTCATCTGAGGAAGGTGTTTCACTTGGACCTGTAGCTGGTGCAGAACGGCCATGTCCTCTTCCAGCAACAGGAGCTCCACCAACACCACCACAACCATGTCCACGTCCATTATTTGATGTTCTGCTCATTATTTGCGTTCACCCACCAAACTAACAGATGGTTTATCTCAGGTGTCAATTTAACTCCCAAAAGTCAACAATTAAGTTCACTAACAGTAAGGCAGTGCCCGTGTCATAAACAGAATACATTTCTTTAGGTCACACAACAGTGTAACGGAGCAATTCAATACAATTACTTCACTATCACCAAAAATTTTATTTTTCAAACCAACAATGTAAATGTACAATGTAAACGCAGAAGTTGACTGTCAATTGAGGGTGCTTATATAGCATAGCACCCTCAATAATTGCTGTAGTTTGAAGATTTAACACCACCCAGTTCAACAGATTTCTTCCCTAATCTCTCCCTCACAGCAGCAACCTGTCCCTACACTAAGAGCAGCAGAGTGACGTGCAGCGTTGGCCCTAGGGAATGCTAATAAGCATGGCAAGCTGCATGGTGATTACTTTATAGCCATCATTGTAGACCCTTACTATAAAAGCAAAATTGAGGAATTTTTTCCTGATGTTGAGTTGTATGCTAAATTGTTTTACTATTACCAGGATACTCTCTGTACACTGCTATCTGCAGCTTCCGTCAGGCAGATGCCTGCCTCTGGCATGTCTGACCAGGATGCACCTCTTCATTCCGCGGTAACTCACCAACCTCCCACCTTCCTGCTGCAGCAGCAGCCAATTCAATTTGATGAACATGATAAAGAAGTTTTTTCATTTACTGTTTTAACCTGGTGCACATCAGCAAAAGATATGCCCCACCTGAACAACCAGGCTCTGTTCTACTTGGACTGTGCCCTTCCTTGGCACATACCCTGTTCCCTGACCCCATGGACTTCTGGGCAGGCAGAAAAAAACAGTGTATAAACTGCCAAAAATACCAAACCACACATCAAGTATAAATGCATGCTTTATTGAATCAGGAAGTATGCATATTACAATTTTCACAATTTTTAAATGCAGTATAGACTTACAATACGGACAGAAAACCCTACCTCCCATAGATCTCAAGATCTGTATGTATCTCCTACACCTCCAAAAACAAGTGTGGAACAATATGGTTAAATTGTTCTACAACAATAAAAAGGTTAAGGACATATATAGGCTATCATCTATACCTCAAGTGAAGGAGACTAAATGCCAATTATGCCTATAACAGAGCAAGGTTGCACCTTAAAGACCCATCATAAAGTATAGTAATAGAACCAATATCATCTAGTGCTAAAGAGGCATCACTAATATTAAAGGTTACATAATAATAGACCAGTGGGACAAGTTCAATAGGATACAGACCCTGAATTCAGGGGGTGAGAAACCCGGATGTATGTTTTGCCTCGCTTCCTCCTTGGGGCATGTCTGACCTCACTCTTTCGTCCCCTTTTATACCCCTTAATTTGGATCTACCTATTGTGCTTAAGATAATCACAACATAATTCATTCACCAGTTACTGCACCCCCAGGATGAAGCGAGGCGAAACGTACATCGACATTCATTCGGTATTTATATGCCAATGATGGGGTGTAGGCAAATTCCCCACACTCAAGATGGACTTTTTCCCTTCAGGGGAGCCGGATATATTCAACTGACACGCCCACATAGGAGCGTGATGGCGGATTTCCTTCTCCCCCATGTGTCTGACAAATAGCTGCCTGTTTTAAACAGCCACATAGTGTGGGGGAGGGCGGTATAACCTGGGTGTTTGCGATCACGTGAATGGTGTAGCGCTGGTTCCATTGAGAGCCCCATCATGTGATCACAGTGTGGGCGTTGTTTTGGGTTCACATGAAGGGTGTGACGAGGAGTCTATTTAGTGTACCATCACGTGACCACATCTTGAGCGGCAATGTATGAGGTTGAGGCTCATATAGTATAGCCAGACCTGGCGCCATGTGGTGAACATACCAAGTGGACGCAGTAACTGATAACTTACAAATGAATGAATTATGGCTTGATTAGCATAAGCACAATAGGTGGATCCAAATTAAGGGGTATAAAAGGGGATGAAAGAGTGAGGTCAGACATGCCCCCAGGAGAAAGCGAGGCGAAACGTACGTTGGGGGCTCTCATCCCCATAATTCCGGGTCTGTATCCTATTAAACTTGTTGAACCTATTAGTATGTAACCTTTAATATTAGTGATGCCTCTTTAGCACTAGATGATATTGGTACTATTACTATACTTTATGATGGGTCTTTAAGGCGTGACCTTGCTCTGTAATAGGCATAATTGGTATTTCGTCTCCAGGGGTGCACCTAGCCTTTCTGCTGCCTGAGGCGAAAACTGAAACAGCCCCCCAATGCCAATTTCTTAACCTAAACCCTTTGCCACAATGAAAGTGCTCATTGCCCAAGGTCCTTCCGCTGCCCCCTCTTGCCCCTGCCTGTTGCTGTCTGAGGCGATAGCCTTACCTGGCCTCATTGGTGGTGCACCTCTGTTAGTCTCCTTCACTTGAGGTGTAGACAATAGCCTATATGTCCTAAACCTTTTCATTGTTGTAGAACAATTACACCATATTGTTCCACCCTTTTGGAGGTGTTGGAGATACATACAGATCTTGAGTTCTATTGGAGGTGGCTTTATGTCTGTATTGTAAGTCTATACTGCATTTTTTATAATTTTTAATATGTATGCTTCATGATTCCATAAAGGATGAATTTATTCCTAAGGGAATTAAGTAATGTTATGCCAGACCTTTATTTCTGATATTTGTGGACTCTATACTGACAGGGAATGTTCCACAGGATTGGCGCATAGCAAATGTGGTGCCAATATTAAAAAAGGGTCCAAAAACAGAGCCCATAAACTATAGGCCAGTAAGTTTAACATCTGTTGTGTGTAAACTGTTTGAAGTTTTTCTGAGAGATGCTAGCTTCGAGGATCTCAACAGAAATAAGCAAATAACGCCATTTCAGCATGGCTTCATGAGGGATCGGTCATGCCAAACTAATTTAATCAGTTTCTATGAGGAGGTAAGTTCTAGACTTGACAGTGGCGAATCAATCGATGTCGTATATCCGGACTTCTCCAAAGCATTTGACACTGTACCACATAAAAGGTTAGTATATAAAATGA
Organism: Bufotes viridis; assembly: GCA_033119425.1. Taxonomy (NCBI): domain Eukaryota; kingdom Metazoa; phylum Chordata; class Amphibia; order Anura; family Bufonidae; genus Bufotes; species Bufotes viridis. The sequence goes on along the minus strand of JAKVIS010000032.1, from coordinate 210,601 downwards.
GAATACTCGGACTGGGAGAAAATGTTTGTAATTAGGTAATAACTGGCTGAGTGATAAAAAACAGAGGGTGGGTACACACTCAGATTGGGTCACTGTCATTAGTGGGGTACCTCAGGGGTCAGTATTAGGCCCTATTCTTTTCAATATATTTATTAATGATCTTGTAGAAGGCTTGCAAAGTAAAATATAAATTTTTGCAGATGACACTAAACTGTGAAAAAGTAATTAACACTGAAGAGAACAATATACTGCTACAGAGGGATCTGGATAGATTGGAGGCTTGGGCAGAGAAGTGGCAGTTGAGGTTTAACACTGACAAATGCAAATTTATTCACATGGAAAAGAAAAATGCAAGTCATTAGTACATACTAAATGATAAAACACTTAGTAACACTAACATGGAAAAGGCTCTAGGAATTTTAATAATCAGCAAACTAAGCTGCAAAAACCAGTGTCAGGCAGCTGCCGCCAAGGTCAATAAGATAATGGGTTGCATCAAAAGGGGCATAGATGCCCGTGATGAGAACATAGTCCAACCACTTTACAAATCGCTAGTCAGACCACACATGGAGTACAGTGTACAGTTCTGGGCTCGAGTGAACAAGGCAGACATAGCAGAGCTGGAGAGGGTTCAGAGGAGGGCAACTAAAGTAATAATTGGAATGGGGCAACTACAGTACCCTGAAAGATTATCAAAATTAGGGTTATTCACTTTAGAAAAAAGACGACTGAGGGGAGATCTAATTACTATGTATAAATATATCAGCGGTCAGTACAGAGATCTATCCCATCATCCATTTATCCCCAGGACTGTGACTGTGACCAGGGGACATTCTCCGCGTCTGGAGGAAAGAAGGTTTGTACACAAACATAGAAAAGGATTCTTTACGGTAAGATCAGTGAGACTATGGAACTCTCTGCCTGAGGAGGTGGTGATGGTGAGTACAATAAAGGAATTCAAGAGGGGCCTGGATGTATTTCTGGAGTATAATGATATTACAGGTTATAGCTACTAGAGATCCAGGGAGTTATTCCCCATAAGTGGGGAAAATTGGCTTCTACCTCACAGGTTTTTTATTGCCTTCCTCTGGATCAACTAGCAGGATGACAGGCCGAACTGGATGGACAGATGTATTTTTTCGACCTTATGCACTATGTTACTATGTGTGGTTTGGTATTTTTGGTGGTTTATGCATTTGCACCACACATTAACCTTTATGTTGGTGTTCAGACTAGAACAGTGGTCAGAACTGTCCTAGTTTGCTATTAGTGTACTCTCTTGTTCAGCATCCAGTATGCTGTCAGATGTAGTATTCAGCATGGCATGTGGCATTGTCACACCCAAGCATAAGGATTCTCACACACCTCTGGTTCAGGCCAATGAAGAGATCTAATTACATTTATCTTGAGACTGGCACTCAGCCGTGTAGGGAGATACCACAAATTATATAGAATTGCTAATACACAATGTTTATTGATATAAAAAAATATTTATTGATATATAAAAAATAGTTGATGGGCTAGCTAAAAAGAATCTTGAAGAATCCTAATTAGATAAAAACAATCAATAGTTCATCAATAGTCTAGAAATCATCATATTACCTTAAAAAAATCATACAAAAATCCATAGGTACTATCCAAATGTTCACAGTCCAGAATGTCTGTAAATTCAATATATTGTATCCCCAGAGTTTCCTTTGTGTTGGGTCAGGTAATATGGATCTTAAATGTCATCAAATGATGTCCTAATATATTCAGGAGGAGTCCCAGATGACATATAATCAGGGATACTGAATCACCAGGATCCGAATATTTTAAATGCTGCTGGGTTGCCAAGTCATATTACACACTTCAAATCATTTACAGGTACCTGTTATTTCTTCTTCCCTCGTGTCTCTAGCTGTGATGGGAAAGAGATTATACAGTCTTACCTGTAGACGTTGTAAATTCACCTTCTTATGTATCTTCTGCTGACTGCAATCTTGGCGTTTACTCTGAGCAGCCGCGGCAGCCACGCGCCCGCATCCACGTTGTTCAGCAGTCCTGGATCAGACACGTGGGTTGGTACCTGCGTTCGCGGGAAAGGAGATGAGGGGAGATAACTGTAAGGTGTCTTCTACTTGTTTTGGAGCGCTCCAGAAGTATTATTCGTAGTTTTCTCCGATCATTTGACTCCGATGTGGTATGGGGGTATGACTTAGTTCACCAAACGCGTTTTGGGGATTGCTTTCCCCTTCATCAGTGGCTACCCCCAACTTCTTTTCTGGGTTCTTATATACCTGTGGGTTCAGCGTAACCATAAAACCTGGTCTGGAATGCTTTATCTGGTATGGTTGGATTTCTGTGTGGTTTTCTCTAGGAGTTTTGCATTTTTTACATTAAATTGTGTGGAATACTTTATCAAATTCTTCTAATAAAGGAACAATAAATCCAAAGTTGCTTGTCATCACAATATCATGTTTGTACATCATATGCAAAAGTGTCAAAAATGCATATGCGATTTATGTGCGGTTTTCTCTAAATGTTCTGCATTTTTTTTATTAAGTTATGTAACCTGATATATCAGTTTCTTCTGATGAAGGCAAAATGTATCCAAGCTTGCTTGTCCTCACCATATCATATTTATATATAATATGAAAAAATATCAAAACAATAATAAAACATGCATAAAAAATATAAACAAAAATGTATAAAAAAGACAAAAATGGGTTTTAAAATTTGTTGTGTAGGGTGTGTCATATAAAATCCTTAAGAGGGTTTATAACTAGAGATGTCGCGAACATAACATTTTCCGTTATAGACGCCATAGACTTCAATAGGCAGGCGAATTTTAAAACCCACAGGGACTGTTTCTAGCCACAGTAGTGATGGAAAAGTTGTTTCAAGGGGACTAACACCTGGACTGTGGCATCCTGGAGGGGGATCCATGGCAAAACTCCCATGGAAAATTACATAGTTGATGCAGAGTTGGGTTTTAATCCATAAAAGGCATAAATCACCTAACAATTCTAAAAAATTTTGAACAACGTGGTTTAAAACATCCAGTGTGTGTATACGATCAGGTATAATGTTGTATCGAGAAAAGATCCAGCACTGACGTCATCAATTGAAAAAGCCAAATTACCTTTATTCCGTTGCGTAAAATAAAGCGACAGCTCTGCCTTGACTTAGAGGTCATGATTAAGGACAGGTGTGTCTGAAATGCGTAGACCGGGAGTGTGTTTCCATGAGTCAAGGCAGAGCTGTCGCTTGCATTTTATGCAACGGAATAAAGGTAATTTGGCTTTTTCAATTGATGACGTCAGTGCTGGATCTTTTCTTCTTACTATAAGCACAAGTCTTTGCTTGATGGTCCGTGCACTTCAGCGGATTAAGCTACCTCAAACACAGCAGGAGAGCTGGTTTTCTATCTATCTCTTATGATGTTGTATCGATCAGGTAGTGTAAGGGTTACGCCCGCTTCACAGACATTGACAGACCAAACTCCCCTTTTAATGCACCGCAAACAACCGCAAAAAGTCCATTTGCACAACCGCAAACTCCCCATTTGCACAAGGTTGGATACCAAGCTAGCCATGTCCCAGTGATGTCATTGAAGGTTTCTTCCTCCACCCAGCCACGTACAACACCAAGGGTCCCCGAAAGGTGAATTGAATAGATTTTTCGAACGGGGAGATGGTTAAAAAAATGCTGGTTCCCTCCCCTTTGTTTTAATCCACGGTCACTGCATCTGCGCCGTGCAATTTACTGTCACACCCGATATGAGTGGTATTTTTTGTAGTACTATTCTCATCAGTTTAATCCCTGTTACGTGCCCTATCAGGATGTTTATTGAATGGATTTTAGACAACCGCAAACAGTTGTCAAAAGTTGACAAACTCCTTGCAGAAATGTGATTTATCTGCGTGCATCCTTCTTGTTACTTACAATTTGGGGCAAAAGTTGACAAACTCCTTGCAGAAATGTGATTTATCTGCGTGCATCCTTCTTGTTACTTACAATTTGGGGCACTGCGCGTGTGCTGTGCAATGTACTCTGCCACCCGGTATGAGTGGTGGGCACTGGCAGTGGGCACACTACAGTCTGTGGGCCTGCAGCTCCTCACACACGGGCAGGCCAGGCAACTGCAATATATATATGGAGAAAAAAATAAATAAATACAGACTAATGTAGCAGCACTAAAAAGGGCTTTTTGGGGTGCTGTGACGCTGTCCTTACAGCAGATGAGTCTGCGGACACAGAATACTGGCCTAGCTAACGCTTTCCATATGAATACAGAATCATCAGCACAGCAGCAGCTACAGTCTCCCTGCTCTCACTAACATGCAGCTTCAGACTGAATCTAAAATGGCTTCCCTTTTTATAGGAGGTGGTAAGGTGTGGGAGGGAGGGTGCTGATTGGCTGGAATGTGTCTGCTGACTGTGAGGTACAGGGTCAAAGTTTGCTCAATGATGATGTATAGGGAGCGGACCGAACATCGCATATGTTCGCCCGACGCGGCAAACACGAACAAGCTATGTTCGCCGGCGAATAGTTCGGACATCTCTATTTATAACTTATACATTCATGTTGTGTAGCAAAAAAAGTTTTTTATTATTAATTATTTTAGGGTATATCTCACATAAGGGGCAATTGTATATATCAAAATATCCAGTTTTGGTGGGACATAAGTTTGTTGGATCTACATAAATAATGGTACCCTATCAATTTTCTTTAGGTTCTGTTCATTAATGTTGTATTATTTTATTGTTGTATTTTTCGATTTCTTTATTTCTTTATTTTTTGTTTTTTTGTCTTTGTTTTTTTTTGTTTAAGTGGATTATTGGATGAAATAGTAGTTGATAATACATTAAAAAGATGGGATTAATTTAAAAGTCATGGATCAATAGTGATTTACAGAGAGACTATAGTATTCGGTGGTCAGGAGTCAGCTTATCAATTTTGATAGATGAGAGAGTGGGTGTGCCCACCCCCAAGGGGGGGTCAGAGTGTTTGCATAAGAAAAGCCATTTAATTTTTACACTTTAGTGTAATTTCAGTTGCTTGCCTGCTGCTAGTGTGTGTCAGGCCGACTTCCACTGACTGTAGTGTGCCCACTGCCAGTGCCCACCCCTGTCATCCCGTGTGGCACAGGACTTAGCATCAAAAAAAGGCATTTAATTTTTACACTTTAGTGTAATTTCAGTTGCTTGCCTGCTGCCAGTGTGTGTCAGGCCCACTTCCACAGACGGTAGTGTGCCCACTGCCAGTGCCAACCACTGATACCGGGTGGCACAGTAGCTTGCCGATAAATAAGGCATTTAATTTTTAGAAAGTAGTCTAAATTCAGTTGCTTGCCTGCTGCCAGTGTATGTCTGGCCCACTTCCACTGACTATAGTGTGCCCACTGCCAGTGCCAACTACTGATACTGGGTGGCACAGTAGCTTGCCGATAAATAAGGCATTTAATTTTTAGACAGTAGTCTAAATTCAGTTGCTTGCCTGCTGCCAGTCTGTGTCAGGCCCACTTCCACTGACTGTAGTGTGCCCACTGCCATTGCCAACCACTGATACCGGGTGGCACAGTAGCTTGCCGATAAATAAGGCATTTAATTTTTAGAAAGTAGTCTAAATTCAGTTGCTTGCCTGCTGCCAGTGTGTGTCAATCCCACTTCCACTGACTGTAGTGTGCCCACTGCCAGTGCCAACCACTGATACCGGGTGGCACAGTAGCTTGCCGATAAATAAGGCATTTAATTTTTAGACAGTAGTCTAAATTCAGTTGCTTGCCTGCTGCCAGTGTGTGTCAGGCCCACTTCCACTGACTGTAGTGTGCCCACTGCCAGTGCCAACCACTGATACCGGGTGGCACAGTAGCTTGCCGATAAATAATGCATTTCATTTTTAGACAGTAGTCTAAATTCAGTTGTTTGCCTGCTGCCAGTGTGTGTCAGGCCCACTTCCACTGACTGTAGTGTGCCCACTGCCAGTGCCAACCACTGATACCGGGTGGCACAGTAGCTTGCCGATAAATAAGGCATTTAATTTTTAGACAGTAGTCTAAATTCAGTTGCTTGCCTGCTGCCAGTGTGTGTCAGGCCCTCTTCCACTGACTGTAGTGTGCCCACTGCCAGTGCCAACCACTGATACCGGGTGGCATAGTAGCTTGCCGATAAATAAGGCATTTCATTTTTAGACAGTAGTCTAAATTCAGTTGCTTGCCTGCTGCCAGTGTGTGTCAGGCCCACTTCCACTGACTGTAGTGTGCCCACTGCCAGTGCCAACCACTGATACCGGGTGGCACAGTAGCTTGCCGATAAATAAGGCATTTCATTTTTAGACAGTAGTCTAAATTCAGTTGTTTGCCTGCTGCCAGTGTGTGTCAGGCCCACTTCCACTGACTGTAGTGTGCCCACTGCCAGTGCCAACCCCTGTCATCCCGTGTGGCACAGGACTTTGCATCAAAAAAAGGCATTTAATGTTTACACTTTAGTGTAATTTCAGTTGCTTGCCTGCTGCCAGTGTGTGTCAGGCCCACTTCCACTGACTGTAGTGTGCCCACTGCCAGTGCCAACCACTGATACCGGGTGGCACAGTAGCTTGCCGATAAATAAGGCATTTAATTTTTAGACAGTAGTCTAAATTCAGTTGCTTGCCTGCTGCCAGTGTGTGTCAGGCCCACTTCCACTGACTGTAGTGTGCCCACTGCCAGTACCCACCACTCATACCGGTTGGCAAAAAAAATGACAGGCAGAGGCAGGCCACCCCGCAGGTGCCGTCGTGGTCGTGGTGCTGTGATTTCCCCTGTCCCTGGAATAATGCCTAGTGTTCAGAGGCCACGTACCCTGAACCCGAAAAATTCTGAGGACATAGTTGACTGGCTTAGACAGGACACCCAATCTTCAACAGCTTCCGCTAATAACCTTGACGCACCATCCTCCTCCAGCTCAGCTTTGGTCACCTGCTCTTAAGTTACCACGCTCCCGCCCACCGCCACCACCACCACTACCACCACAGCCACCACAGCCGCTTCACTTGATCCGTCAGAGGAGTTATTTACACATCAGTTGGATGCAATTAGTGATGCGCAACCATTATTGCCAGATGATGTAGATTACAAGGATATGTCTCAGTCAGGCAGGATTACACACATGGACGTACAGTGTGAGGATGATGATGTTGTACCCGCAGCTGCTTCCTTTGCTGAGGTGTCAGATACAAGTGAAGCGGTTGATGATGACGATGTGTCCACGGATGCCACGTGGGTGCCTGCTCGAAGAGAAGAAGAGGGGGAAAGTTCAGAAGGGGAGACAGAGAGAATCAGGAGACGAATTGGAAGCAGGGGGAGGTTGTCGCAAGGAGTTAGTGGCACAGTCAGACAGCATGTATCGGCACCTGGGGTCAGCCAGACAGCACGCCAGTCAACGCATGCTGTTGCCACCACCAGAATGCCATCATTGCAAAGCTCAGCAGTGTGGCATTTTTTTTGTGTGTCTGCCTCTGATAACAGCAATGCCATTTGCAACCGGTGCCAAAAGAAACTGAGTCGTGGGAAGTCCAACACCACACCCAACTGCTTTGCGAAGGCACATGATCTCACATCACAAACGCCTATGGGATCAACACATGAGTACAAGCAGCACACAAACTCAAAGCCACCATGCTCCTCCTGGTCCAGTATCTTCAGCCACGTCAACCACTGCTGTCCTCCCTGCCCCCTCTCAACCAACCGCCACTCCTCCTCTCACCTTCAGCAGTTCCTGCTCATCTGCCCACAGTCAGGTGTCTGTCAAGGACATGTCACAGAATCACCCCCTTGCCCGGCGACTGAAAGCTGGCTTGACGGAACTCTTAGCCCGCCAGCTTTTACCATACCAGCTGGTGGAGTCTGAGGCCTTCAAAAAATTTGTCGCTATTGGGACACCACAGTGGAAGGTACCCGGACGAAATTTTTTTTCAAAAAAGGCAATCCCAAACCTCTACCATGTCATTGAAAAGGAAGTCATGGCATCTCTGGCATACAGTGTTGGGGCAAGGGTCCATCTGACCACTGATACCTGGTCTGCAAAGCACGGTCAGGGCAGGTATATCACGTATACTGCGCATTGGGTCAACCTGCTGACGGCTGACAAGCGTGGAATGCGTGGCTCCGCAGCGGAGTTGGTGACACCGCCACGACTTGCAGGCAGACCTACTGCCACCTCCGCTACTCCTACTCCATCCTCTTCGATATCCTCCTCGGCTGAGTCCTCTTCTTCTGCGGTGTCTGGCTGCACATCAACTGAATCCCCCCAGCTCCCCAGGGGCTATTCCACATCCCGGATACGACAGTGTCACGCTGTCTTGGAGTTGACTTGCCTGAAAGCAGAGAGCCACACAGGACCAGCACTCCTGTCCGCCCTGAACGCACAGATGGATCAGTGGCTGAGCCACATATCGCTACGGCAGTGGGCACTAAATATATAATCTGAACCTTGTATCGTATTTGGCAGCAGGTGACAAACTACATCTGGACACTGACAGAGTTTGACCATGAAAGTACTCTGCGGTCTGTATCCACTCACGTTCTTTCTGTGTTGGTAATGTGGGGTGTGCTTTATCGAGAGCACGCCGCTGCGTAGTGCTCTCAATTATGAGCGCGTCATGTGTTTAATATTACATAACAGAACTGTGTCCTCCTGATGAACCCTTGCCTTACCGCAGGGGGGAAACGCGTCAAGGCTTTTTTTTTTATGTTTTAGGGGATGTAAATTGCTGGATTTTGCTTGTTTGATTGTTCCCCAAACTATATATATATACTGGTTGGAATTGACTAAAACAAACCCAAAAAAAAAGGCACATACAAGTGTCAATTCCCCTTCGTGATCGTTACCTTGTTGTGGTGAAGCGGCTTGCGTATCACAATGAAGCAATCATCACCTCTATGAGTGTGTTGGCAATGTTGCCACACCCCAGATGATAAGGCCGTTGCTTCATTATAGTCAGACCAAAAGCGATTGGACGGCTGGATAATATTTCATAGAAAAAACATTAATTTACCTTTTTTTTTTTATGTTGTATGGGTTTTTAATACATAAAATAAAAAATCATAATAAAGTCTCTTAATAGTTTATTAGGAATAATGCAGACAATTAAAAAAATCCCCATCAATTCCAATACAAAGCAAGTACAGAGCTCAGAACTAAATTATTTCATGATGTCGTAATGGTTCGCTAATTCGACAATGGGTAATCAATTCGACCGGATAGGGTCCGTAACAGGGATTAAACTGATAGGAATAGTACTAGTTAAGACACCACTCATATAGGGTGTCACAGCACATTGCTCTGTGCACGCGCAGTGCCCCAATTTGGGAGTATGAGGACCGATCAAGCTGCTTTTTCCATCTCCCGGTTCCTGAAATCAATTCAGTTTGGTGTATGAGAGTTTGGTCTGTCACTGTGAAGGCGGCCTACATTTTTTTTCACAAAAGGCAATCCCTGATATGGGATGTAACAGGGATTAAACTGATGAGAATAGTACTACAGAAAATACCACTCATATCGGGTGTGACAGTAAATTGCACGGCGCAGACGCAGTGACCGTGGATAAAAACAAAGGGGAGGGAGCCAGCGTTTTTTTAACCATCTCCCCGTTCGAAAAATCAATTCAATAAATGGCCCCCAGATAGGGGACGTTAGAGGGATTAAACTGATGAGAATAGTACTACAGAAAATACCACTCATATCGGGTGTGACAGTGAATTGCAAGGCGCAGACGCAGTCACCGTGGATTAAAACAGAGTGGAGGGAGCAAGCGTTTTTTTAACCATCTCCTCGTTCGAAAAATCAATTCAATAAATGGTCCCCAGATTGGGGACGTTAGAGGGATTAAACTGTTGAGAATAGTACTACAGAAAATACCACTCATATCGGGTGTGACAGTAAATTGCACGGCGCAGACGCAGTGACCGTGGATAAAAACAAAGGGGAGGGAGCCAGTGTTTTTTTAACCATCTCCCCGTTCGAAAAATCAATTCAATTCACCTTTCGGGGACCCTTGGTGTTGTACGTGGCTGGGTGGAGGAAGAAACCTTCAATGACATCACCGGGACGTGGCTAGCTTGGTATCCAACCTTGTGCAAATGGGGAGTTTGCGGTTGTGCAAATGAACTGTTTGTGGTTGTTTGCGGTGCATAAAAAGGGGAGTTTGGTCTGTCAATGTCTGTAAAGTGGGCGTAACCTTTACACTACCTGATCGATACAACATCATACCTGATCGTATACACACACTGGATGTTTTAAAGCATGTTATTCCAAACAATTTAGGAATGTTAGTTGATTTATGCCTTTTATGGATTAAAACCCGACTCTGCGTCCACTACGTAATTTTCCATGGGAGTTTTGCCATAGATCCCCCTCCGGCATGCCACAGTCCAGGTGTTAGACCCCTTGAAACAACTTTCCTATCACTATTGTGGCCAGAAAGAGTCCCTGTGGGTTTAAAAATTCGCCTGGCAATTGAAGTCTATGGCGGTTCACCCGGTTGACCCGTTCGTGAACATTTGCAGAAGTTCGCGTTCGCTGTTCGCGAACGGAAAATTTTATGTTCGCGACATCACTATTGATAAGCTGACTCCTGACCACCGAATAACATAGTCTCTCTGTAAATCACTATTGATCCATGACTTTTAAATTAATCCCATCTTTTTAATGTATTATCAACTACTAAAAGGGGCATAGATGCCCGTGATGAAAATATAGTCTTACCTCTTTATAAATCACTAGTCAGACCACACATGGAGTACTGTTTACAGTTCTGGGCTCCCGTGAACAAGGCAGACATAGCAGAGCTAGAGAGGGTTCAGAGGAGGGCAACTAAAGTAATAACTGGAATGGGGCAACTACAGTACCCTGAAAGGGTATCAAAATTAGGGTTATTCACTCTAGAAAAAAGACGACTGAGGGGAGATCTAATAACTATGTATAAATATATCAGGGGTCAGTACAAAGATCTCTCCCATCATCTATTTATCCCCAGGACTGTGACTGTGACGAGGGGACATCCTCTGCGTCTGGAGGAAAGAAGGTTTGTACACAAACATAGAAAAGGGTTCTTCACGGTATGAGCAGTGAGACTATGGAACTCTCTGCCTGAGGAGGTGGTGATGGTGAGTACAATAAAGGAATTCAAGAGGGGCCTGGATGTATTTCTGGAGCGTAATAATATTTCAGGCTATAGCTACTAAAGATGGATCGTTGATCCAGGGAGTTATTCTGATTGCCCGTTTGGAGTCGGGAAGGAATTTTTTCCCCTTAAGTGGGGAAAATTGGCTCTACCTCACAGGGGTTTTTTGCCTTCCTCTGGATCAACTTGCAGGAAACAGGTCGAACTGGATGGACAAAAGTCTTTTTTCGGCCTTATATACTATGTTACTATGTTACTAGGTTACTATTTCATCCAATAATCCACTTAAACAAAAAACAAAGATAAAAAACAAAAAATAAAGAAATAAAGAAATCGAAAAATACAACAATAAAATAATATAACATTAATGAACAGAACCTAAAGTAAAATGGATAGGGTACCATTATTTATGTAGATCCACCAAAACTGGATATTATGATATATACAGTTGCCCCTTATGTGAGGAATACCCTTAAATAATTAATAATAAAAAACTTTTTTTGCTGCACAACATGAATGTATAAGTAAATTAACCTTCTTAAGGATTTTATATGACAACCTACGCAACAAATTTTAAAACCTTTTTTTTCTTTTTTTATACATTTTTGTTTATATTTGCATGTTTTATTATTGTTTTGATATTTTTTCATATGATATATAAATATGATATGGTGATGACAAGCAAGCTTGGATACATTTTGCCTTCATCAGAAGAAACTGATATATCAGTTTACATAACTTAATGAAAAAAACGCAGAACTTTTAGAGAAAACCGCACATAAATCGCATATGCATTTTTGACACTTTTGCATATGATGTACAAACATGATAATGTGATGACAAGCAACTTTGGATTTATTGTTCCTTTATTAGAAGAATTTGATAAAGTATTCCACACAATTTAATGTAAAAAACGCAAAACTCCTAGAGAAAACCACACAGAAATCGCATATGTATCGCACACTCCAACCATACCAGATAAAGCATTCCAGACCAGGTTTTATGGTTACCCTGAACCCACAGGTATATAAGAACCCAGAAAAGAAGTTGGGGGTAGCCACTGATGAAGGGGAAAGCAATCCCCAAAACGCGTTTGGTGAACTAAGTCATACCCCTATACCACATCAGAGTCAAATGATCGGAGAAAACTACAAATAATACTTCTGGAGCGCTCCTAAACAAGTAGAAGACACCTTACAGTTATTTCCCCTCATCTGCTTTCCCGGGAACGCAGGCCCCGGCCCACGTGTCTGATCCAGGACTGCTGAACAACGTGGATGCGGGCGCGTGGCTGCCACGGCTGCTCAGAGTAAACGCCAAGATTGCAGTCGGCAGAAGATACACAAGAAGGTGAATTCACAGCGTCTACAGGTAAGACCATATAATCTCTTTCCCATCACAGCCATAGACACGAGGAAAGAATAAATAACAGGTACCTGTAAATGATTTTAAGTGTGTAATATGACTTGGCAACCCAGCAGCATTTAATATATTAGGATTCTAGCGACTCAGTATCCCTGATTATATGTCATCTGGGACTCCTCCTGAATATATTAGGACATCATTTGAGGACATTTAAGATCCATATTACCTGACCCAACACAAAGGAAACTCTGGGGATACAATATATTGAATTTACAGACATTCTGGACTGTGAACATTTGGATAGTACCTATGGATTTTTGTATGAATTTTTATGGTAATATGATGAATTCTAGACTATTGATGAACATTTAAGAGACATTGTTTTTATCTAATTAGGATTCTTTAATATTCTTTTTAGTCCTCATCATCTGAGGACTAATTTTTTAAAAAATTGGGGTGTGATTTTATGCATTTACAAATATTTTATATCAATATCAATAAATATTTTTATGTATAAATATACCCTTTTTTTAGTAATTCTATATAATTTGTGCTATCTCCCTACACGTCTGAGGGCCAGTCTCAAGATAAATGTAATTGGATGCATATTTCTAAAAGGGTGAGTCAGTAGAGACTAGAGCACCTTTCCAGATTTGCAAGGGAGTGAGCTATTTACCTATTACACTACTTTAAGCAATTAATAGATCTGCCATTACCAAGTGGCTATTTATTGCCGACTCTTGTTCCATACAGTATTGCTGCTACTGCCACAGCTGCTACTTCTACCAATTCCACTAGTGCCAACCCTACATAGACACACTCTCAGGTTACATACTGTACTGCTGCTGCCACCGCTGTTATTACTGCAACTACTACTACTGCTGCACAGTACACCAACACATTAAAGTAACACAATCTTATATTGCATAACATCTTAATTTCAAATACATATATAAAAATTTTAATACATAATACAATTATTGATAAAAATGGATTCCAATGTGGCAGTAGGCGGTCAAGTCGGTTAAACAAGGTAAGAATGAGAGGAATTCATATACATGCAAATGCACAATACATTCAATACTAGAGATGTCGCGAACATAAAATTTTCCGTTCGTAGCGGCGAATGCGAATTTCCTCAAATGTTCGCGAACGGACCAACTGCCATAGACTTCAATAGGCAGGTGAATTTTAAAACCCACAGGGACTCTTTCTAGCCACAATAGTGATGGAAAAGTTGTTTCAAGGGGACTAACACCTGGACTGTGGCATGCCGAAGGGGATCCATGGCAAAACTCCCATAGAAAATTACGTAGTGGACGCAGAGTCGGGTTTTAATCCATAAAGGGCATAAATCACCTACATTCCTAAATTGTTTGGAATAACGTGCTTTAAAACATCCAGTATGTGTATACGATCAGATATGATATTGTATCGATCAGGTAGTGTAAGGGTTACGCCCGCTTCACAGTGACAGACCAAACTCTGACAGACCAAACTCCCCATTTAACGCACGACAAACAACTGCAAAGAGTTGTCAATAGTTGACACACTCATGACATACATTTTATTACTCTATGCATCAATCTTGGTGTAGTGATGACTATGCTCATATGCACGTTCGGGAGATTGCAGGCGATGGCGGTTTTTCAAAGCCTGTGGTCGTGCTGAGGTAGTTCAGTGACAGTTAAGTGACCCAGAAAACAATGATTTTGCAGTGTGGGCCCATTAATGATCTTAATTTAATGATCACCTTAGATGATCACAAAGAAAAGTAATGTTTTTGTATGAAAAATTATCCAGCCAATCGCTTTTGGTCTGTTCACAATAAAGGCACGAACTCATCTGGGGTGTGCCAACATTGCCAGAGGTGATCGCTTCATTGTGATGCGCAAGCTCCTTCACCACAACAAGGTAACGATCACGAAGGGAAAGTGACACATGTATGTGTCTTTCTTTTTGTTTTGTTTTTGCAGCTGCAGTGCAGCACCAGAGGCCAGAAAAATTAGGCATGTACACATGCCAGAAAAATTTGGTATTGTTGCAACGGCACATGTGTCAACTTGCCCAAATTCAATGCCGCCAACAGATTGCTTCCGTTGTCACACACCACTATGCCGATCTCCAGTTGGTGCGGGGTCAGCCACTGATCCACCTGTGCGTTCAGGGCGGACAGGAGTGCTGGTCCGGTGTGACTCTCTGCTTGCAGGCAAGTCAACCCAAAGACGGCGTGACACCGTCGTATCCGGGATGTGGAATAGCCCCTGGGGAGCTGGGGGGTGCAGTTGATGTGGAGCAAGACGCAGCAGCAGAAGAGGACTCATCCGAGGAGCTTAGAGAAGAGGATGGAGTAGGAGGAGTAGAGGAAGTGGCAGCAGGCCTGCCTGCAAGTCGTGGCGGTTTCACCAACTCCGCAGCAGAGCCACACATTCCATGCTTGGCAGCCGTCAGCAGGTTTACCCAATGCGCAGTGTACGTGATATACCTGCCCTGACCGTGCTTTGCAGACCAGGTATCAGTGGTCAGATGGACCCTTGCCCCAACACTGTGTGCCAGGCATGCCATGACTTCCTTTTGCACAATAGAGTACAGGTTGGGGATTGCCTTTTGTGGAAAAACAATTCCGCCAAGTACCTTCCACTGCGGTGTCCCATTAGCTACAAATGTTTTGAAGGCCTTAAACTCCACCAGCTTGTATGGTAAAAGCTGACGGGCTAAGAGTTCCATTGATCCAGGCAAGGGGTGACTCTGTGAAATTGGCTTTGTACGCTCAAACATTTCCTTGACAGACACCTGACTGTGGGCAGATGAGCAGGAACTGCTGAAGGTGAGAGGCAGAGTGGGGGTGGTTGAGAGGGGCAAGGAGGACAGCAGTGGTTGACGTGGCTGAAGATGCTGGACCAGAAGGAGGATGGTGGCTTTGAGTACGTGAGCTGCTTGTACTCATGTGTTGATCCCATAGGCGTTTGTGATGTGAGATCATGTGCCTTCGAAAAGCAGTTGTACCTAGGTGGGTGTTGGACTTCTGACACAGGTTGCAAATGGCATTGTTGTTTTCAGAGGCAGACACACAAAAGATGCCACACTGATGAGCTTTGCAATGATGGCATTCTGGTGGTGGCAACAGCATGCATTGATTGGCGTGCTGTCTGGCTGACCCCAGGTGCCGATACATACTGTCTGACTGTGCCACTTGCTCCTTGCGACGACCTCCCTCTGCTTCCAACTCATCTCCTCCTCCTCTCTGTCTCCCCATCTGAACTTTCCCCTGTTCTTCTTCTCTTCGAGCGAGCACCCACGTGACATTCACGGACACATCGTCATCATCAACCGCTTCACTTGTATCTGACAACTCAGCAAAGGAAGCAGCAGTGAGTACAACATCATCATTATCACACCGTATGTCCATGTGTGTAATGCTGCCTGACTGAGACATATCCCTGTAATCTTCATCCTCTGGCAATAATGGTTGCGCATCACTCATTTCTTCCTACTGATGTGTAAATAACTCCTCTGACAGATCAAGTGAAGCGGCTGTGGTGCTAGTGTTGGTGGTGGCAGCGGGCGGGCGAGTGGTAACTTGAGAGGTGCCTGAAGCTGAGCGGGAGGAGGATGGTGCGCCAGGGTTCCGTGCGGATGCCGTAGAAGATTGGGTCCTCTGTAAGCCAGTCAACTATGTCCTC
Source organism: Bufotes viridis (assembly GCA_033119425.1). NCBI lineage: Eukaryota > Metazoa > Chordata > Amphibia > Anura > Bufonidae > Bufotes > Bufotes viridis. Next base: position 194,407 of record JAKVIS010000032.1, on the reverse strand, counting down.
AGAATTTTTTGAGTTCAGGTTACGTGGCCTCTGAACACTGGGCATTATTCTAGGGCCAAGGGAAATCACAGCACCACGACCACGAGCGGCCCCTGTGGGGTGGCCTCCCTCTGCCTGTCATTTTTTTTTAGATTAGTGGTACTGTGCGTGCAAGGAGCTGTGCCACCCTATTTGAGTGGTGGGTAGTGGGCACAGTACAGTCAGTGGGCCTAACACACACTGGCAGGCAACTGCAATTATATTAAAGGGTAAAAATTAAATGACTTTTTTATCTGCAAGGTACTGTGCCACCCGATATGAGTGGTGGGCACTGGCAGTAGGCACAGTACAGTCTGTGGGCCTGACACACACTGGCAGGCAACTGCAATTATATTAGAGGGTAAACATTAAATGACTTTTTTATCTGCAAGGTACTATGCCACCCGATATGAGTGGTGGGCACTGGCAGTGGGCACAGTACAGTCTGTGGGCCTGACACACACTGGCAAGCAACTGCAATTATATTAACTGGTAAAAATTAAATGACTTTTTAATCTGCAAGGTACTGTGCCACACAATATGAGTGGTGGGAACTGGCAGTGGGCACAGTACAGTCAGTGGGCCTGACACACACTGGCAGGCAACTGCAATTAAATTAAAGTGTAAAAATAAATGACTTTATTATCTGCAAGGAACTGTGCCACCCTGTATGAGTGGTGGGCAGTGGGCACAGTATAGTCAGTAAGCCTAACAATCACTGTCAGGCAACTGCAATTATATTAGAGAAGGAAAAATGAAATGGCATTTTTATCTGAAAGGTACTGTGCCACCATACATGACTGGTGGGCACTGGCAGTGGTCACACTACAGTTTGTGGGCCTGACACACACTGGCAGTCAACTGCAATAATATTAAAGGGTAAAAATGTAATGACTTTTTTATCTGCAAGGTACTGTGTCATCCGATATGAGTGATGGGCATTGGCAGTAGGCACAGTACAGTCAGTGGGACTGACACTCACTGGCAGGCAGCCGCAATTATTTTAAAGGGTAAAAATGGAATTACTTTTTTATCTGCAAGGTACTGAGCCACACTATATGAGTGGTGGGCAGTGTGCACAGTACAGTCAGTAGGCCTGACACACACTGGCATGCAACTTCAATTATATTAAAGGGTAAAAATTAAATGACTTGTTTATCTGCAAGGTATGATGCCATCCGATATGAGTGGTGGGCACTGGCAGTGGGCACAGTACAATCAGTTGGCCTGATATACACTGGCAGGCAACTGCAATTATATTAAAGGGTAAAAATTAAATGACTTTATTATCTGCAAGGTACTGTGCACCATACATGAGTGGTGGGCAGTGGGCACTGTACAGTCAGTCGGCCTGACACCCACTGGCAGGCAACTGCAATTATATTAAAGTGTAAAATTTTATGACTTTTTTATCTGCAAGGTACTGTGCTATCCGATATGAGTGATGGTCATTGGCAGTTGGCACAGTACAGTCAGTGGGCCTGACACTCACTGGCAGGCAGCCGCAATTATTTTAAAGGGTAAAAATGGAATTACTTTTTTATCTGCAATGTACTGTGCCACACAATAAGAGTGGTGGGCAGTGGGCACAGTACAGTCAGTGTGCCTAACACTCACTGGCAGGCAACTGCAATTATATTACAGAGGGAAAATGTACTGACTTTTTATCTGCAAGGTACTGTGCCAAACTATAAAAGTGGTGGGCATTGGGAACAGTACAGTCAGTGGGCCTGACTAACACTGGCAGGCAACTACAATTATATTAAAGGGTAAAAATTGTATGACTTTTTATCTGCAAGGTACTGTGCCACCCATTATGAATGGTGGGCACAGTACAGTCTATGGGCATGGCACTCACTGTTAGGCAGCTGCAATTATATTAAAGGGCAAAATTATATAACTTTTTTATCTGCAATGTACTGTGCCACACTATATGAGTGGTGGGCAGTGGGCACAGTACAGTCAGTGGGCCTGACTCACACTGGCAAGCAAATGCAATTATATTAAAGGGCAAAAATTAAATGACTTTTTATCTGCAAGGTACTGTGCCACCCATTATGAGTGGTGTGCACTGGCAGTGATCATAGTACAGTTTGTGTGCCTGACACACACTGGCAGGCAACTGCAATTATATTAAAGGGTAAAAATTAAATGACTTTTTATCTGCAAGGTACTGTGCCACCTGATATGAGTGGTGGGCAGTGGGCAGTGGGCATAGTGCAATTTTTGGGCCTGACACACACCGGCAGGAAACTGCAATCATATTAAAGGGTAAAAATTAAATGACTTTTATTTGCAAGGTACTGTACCACCCTATGTGAGTTGTGGGCAGTGGGCACAGAACAGTCTGTGAGCCTGACACTCACTGGCAGGCAACTGCAATTATATTTAAGGGTAAAAATGAAATGACTTTTTATCTACAAGGTACTGTGACATCCGATATGAGTGGTGGGCACTGGCATTGGGCACAGTACAGTCAGTGGGCTTGACACTCACTGGCAGTCAACTGCAATTATATTAAAGTGTAAAAGTTAAATGACTTTTATGTCCAAGCTACTGTACCACCCTATGTGAGTTGTGGGCAGTGGGCACAGTACAGTCAGTGGGACTGACACACATTGGCAGTCAACTGCAATTATATTAAAGGGTAAAAATTAAATGAATTTTTATCTGCAAGGTACTGTGCCATCCGATATAAGTGGTGGGCACTGGCAGTGGGCACAGTACAGTCAGTGGGCCTGACATTCACTGTCAGGCAACTGCAATTATATTTAAGGGTAAAAATTCAATGACTTTTTTATCTACAAGGTTCTGTGCCATCTGATATGAGTGGTGGGCACTGGCAGTGGGCACAGTACAGTCAGTGGGCCTGACACTCACTGGCAGGCAACTGCAATTATATTAAAGGGTAAAAATTACATGACTTTTATTTGCAAGGTACTGTACCACCCTATGTGAGTTGTGGGCAGTGGGCACAGAACAGTCTGTGGGCCTGATATTCACTGGCAGGCAACTGCAATTATATTAAAGGGTAAAAATGTAATGACTTTTTATCTGCAAGGTACTGTGCCATCCAATATGAGTGTTGAGCACTGGCAGTGGGCACAGTACAGTCAGTGGGCCTGATACATATTGGCAGGCAACTGCAATTATATAAAAAGTTAAAAATGTAATGACTTTGTTATCTGCAATGTACTATGACATGCTATATGAGTGGTGGACACAGCCAGTAGGCCCGATACAGTCTGGGGGCCTGACACACTGGCAGGCAAGTGCAATTATATTAAAGGGTAAAAATTAAATGACTTTTTTATCTGCAAGGTACTGTGACACCCCATATGAATGGTAGGCACTGGCAGTTTGCACAGTACAGTCTGTGGGCCTGACACTCACTGGCAGGCAACTGCAATTATATTAAAGTGTAAAAATTAAATAACTTTTTATCTGCAAAGTACTGTGCCACCCAATATGAGTGGTGGGCACTGGCAGTGCACACAGTACAGTCTGTGGGCCTGACACGCACTGGCAGGCAACTGCAATTATATTAAAGGGTAAAAATGAAATGACTTTTTTATCTACAAGGTACTGTGACACCCCATATGAATGGTAGGCACTGGCAGTGGGCACAGTACAGTCTGTGAGCCTGACACTCACTGGTAGGCAACTGCAATTATATTAAAGGGTAAAAATTAAATGCCTTTTTATCTGCAATGTAATGTGACACCATACATGAGTGGTGGGCAGTGGGCACTGTACTGTCAGTGGGCCTGACACACACTGGCAGGCAACTGCAATTATATTAAGGGGTAAAAATTAAATGACTTTTTATCTGCAAGGTACTGTGCCACCCAATATGTGTGGTGGGTACTGACAGTGGGCACAGAACAGTCTGTTGGCCTGACACTCACTGGCATTCAACTGCAATTATATTAAAGGATAAAAATTTAAAGACTTTTTATCTGCAAGGGACGGTGCCATCCGATATGAGTGGTGGGCACTAGCAGTGGGCACAGTACAGTCAGTGGGCCTGACACACATTGGCAGTCAACTGCAATTATATTAAAGGGTAAAAATTAAATGAATTTTTATCTGCAAGGTACTGTGCCATCCGATATAAGTGGTGGGCACTGGCAGTGGGCACAGTACAGTCAGTGGGCCTGACATTCACTGTCAGGCAACTGCAATTATATTTAAGGGTAAAAATTCAATGACTTTTTATCTACAAGGTTCTGTGCCATCTGATATGAGTGGTGGGCACTGGCAGTGGGCACAGTACAGTCAGTGGGCCTGACACTCACTGGCAGGCAACTGCAATTATATTAAAGGGTAAAAATTACATGACTTTTATTTGCAAGGTACTGTACCACCCTATGTGAGTTGTGGGCAGTGGGCACAGAACAGTCTGTGGGCCTGATATTCACTGGCAGGCAACTGCAATTATATTAAAGGGTAAAAATGTAATGACTTTTTTATCTGCAAGGTACTGTGCCATCCAATATGAGTGTTGAGCACTGGCAGTGGGCACAGTACAGTCAGTGGGCCTGATACATATTGGCAGGCAACTGCAATTATATAAAAAGTTAAAAATGTAATGACTTTGTTATCTGCAATGTACTATGACATGCTATATGAGTGGTGGACACAGCCAGTAGGCCCGATACAGTCTGGGGGCCTGACACACTGGCAGGCAAGTGCAATTATATTAAAGGGTAAAAATTAAATGACTTTTTATCTGCAAGGTACTGTGACACCCCATATGAATGGTAGGCACTGGCAGTTTGCACAGTACAGTCTGTGGGCCTGACACTCACTGGCAGGCAACTGCAATTATATTAAAGTGTAAAAATTAAATAACTTTTTATCTGCAAAGTACTGTGCCACCCAATATGAGTGGTGGGCACTGGCAGTGCACACAGTACAGTCTGTGGGCCTGACACGCACTGGCAGGCAACTGCAATTATATTAAAGGGTAAAAATGAAATGACTTTTTTATCTACAAGGTACTGTGACACCCCATATGAATGGTAGGCACTGGCAGTGGGCACAGTACAGTCTGTGAGCCTGACACTCACTGGTAGGCAACTGCAATTATATTAAAGGGTAAAAATTAAATGCCTTTTTTATCTGCAATGTAATGTGACACCATACATGAGTGGTGGGCAGTGGGCACTGTACTGTCAGTGGGCCTGACACACACTGGCAGGCAACTGCAATTATATTAAGGGGTAAAAATTAAATGACTTTTTTATCTGCAAGGTACTGTGCCACCCAATATGTGTGGTGGGTACTGACAGTGGGCACAGAACAGTCTGTTGGCCTGACACTCACTGGCATTCAACTGCAATTATATTAAAGGATAAAAATTTAAAGACTTTTTATCTGCAAGGGACGGTGCCATCCGATATGAGTGGTGGGCACTAGCAGTGGGCACAGTACAGTCAGTGGGCCTGACACACACTGGCAGGCAACTGCAATTATATTAAAAGTTAAAAATGTAATGACTTTTTTATCTGCAATGTACTGTGACACGCTATATGAGTGGTGGACACTGCCAGTAGGCCCGATACAGTCTGTGGGCCTGACACACACTGGCAGGCAACTGCAATTATATTAAAGGGTAAAAATTAAATTACTTTTTTATCTGCAAGGTACTGTGACACCCCATATGAATGGTAGGCACTGGCAGTTTGCACAGTATAGTTTGTGGGCCTGCACGCACTGGTAGGCAACTGCAATTATATTAAAGTGTAAAAATTAAATGACTTTTTATCTGTAAGGTACTGTGACACCAAATATGAATGGTGGGCACTGGCAGTGGGCACAGTACAGTCTGTGGGAATGACAGTCACTGGCAGGCAACTGCAATTATATTAAAGGGTAAAAATGCAATGACTTTTTATCTGCAAGGTACTGTGCTATCCGATTTGAGTGGTGAGCACTGGCAGTGGGCATAGTACAGTCAGTGGGCCTGACACTCACTGGCAGGCAACTCCAATTTTATTAATGGGTAAAAATTAAATAACTTTTTATCTGCAAAGTACTGTGCCACCCAATATGAGTGGTGGGCACTGGAATTGGCCACAGTACAGTCTGTGGGCCTGACATTCACTGGCAGGCAACTGCAATTATATTAAAGGGTAAAAATGTAATGACTTTTTTATCTGCAAGGTACTGTGCCATCCGATATGAGTGGTGAGCACTGGCAGTTGGCACAGTACAGTCAGTGGGCCTGATACATATTGGCAGGCAACTGCAATTATATTAAAAGTTAAAAATGTAATTACTTTTTTATCTGCAATGTACTGTGACACGCTATATGAGTGGTGGACACTGCCAGTAGGTCCGATACAGTCTGTAAGCCTGACCCACACTGGCAGGCAACTGCAATTATATTAAAGGGTAAAAATTAAATAACTTTTTACCTGCAAAGTACTGTGTCACCCTATATGAGTGGTGGGCACTGGCAGTGCACACAGTACAGTCTGTGGGCCTGACACACACTGGCAGGCAACTGCAATTATATTAAAGGGTAACAAATAAATGACTTTTTATCTGCAAGGTACTGTGACACCCAATATGAATGGTGGGCACTGGCAGTGGGCACAGTACAGTCTGTGGGCCTGACACTCATTGGCAGGCAACTGCAATTATATTAAAGGGTAAAAATTTAATGACTTTTTTATCTGCAAGGTACTGTGCCATCCGATATGAGTGGTGGGCACTAGCAGTGGGCACAGAACAGTCAGTGGGCCTGACACACACTGGCAGGCAACTGCAATTATATTAAAGGGTAAAAATTAAATGACTTTTTATCTACAAGGTACTGTGACACGCCATATGAATGGTAGGCACTGGCAGTGGGCACAGTACAGTCTGTGAGCCTGACACTCACTGGCAGGCAACTGCAATTATATTTAAGGGTAATAATTAAACGACATTTTTTATCTACAAGGTACTGTGCCATCCGATATGAGTGGTGAGCACTGGCAGTGGGCACAGTACAGTCAGTGGGACTGACACTCACTGGCAGGCAACTGCAATTTTATGAAAAGGTAAAAATTAAATGACTTTTTTATCTGCAATTACTGTGACACGCTATATTTGTGGTGGACACTGCCAGTAGGCACAGTACAGTCTGTGGGCCTGACACACACTGGCAGAAAACTGCAATTATATTAAAGGATAATAATTAAATGACTTTTTATCTGCAAGGTATTGTGCCATCTGATATGAGTGGTGGGCACTGGCAGTGGGCACAGTACAGTCAGTGGGCTGACACTCACTGGCAGGCAACTGCAATTATATTAAAGGTTAAAAATATAATGACTTTTTATCTGCAAGGTACTGTTACACCCAATATGAATGGTGGGCACTGGCATTGGGCAGAGTACAGTCTGTGGGCCTGACACTCACTGGCAGGAAACTGCAATTATATTAAAGGGTAAAAATTAAAGGACTTTTTTATCTGCAAGGTAAAGTGACACCATACATGAGTGGTGGGCAGTTGGCACTGTCCCGTCAGTGGGCCTGACACACACTGGCAGGCAACTGCAATCATATTAAGGGGTAAAAATTAAATTACTTTCTTATCTGCAAGGTACTTTGCTCCCCAATATGAGTGGTGGGCACTGGCTGTGGGCACAGTACAGGCTGTGGGTCTGACACTCACTTGCAGGCAACTGCAATTATATTAAAGGGTAAAAATGAAATGACTTTTTTATCTACAAGGTACTGTGACACCCCATATGAATGGTAGGCACTGGCAGTGGGCACAGTACAGTCTGTGAGCCTGACACTCACTGGTAGGCAACTGCAATTATATTAAAGGGTAAAAATTAAATGCCTTTTTTATCTGCAATGTAATGTGACACCATACATGAGTGGTGGGCAGTGGGCACTGTACTGTCAGTGGGCCTGACACACACTGGCAGGCAACTGCAATTATATTAAGGGGTAAAAATTAAATGACTTTTTTATCTGCAAGGTACTGTGCCACCCAATATGTGTGGTGGGTACTGACAGTGGGCACAGAACAGTCTGTTGGCCTGACACTCACTGGCATTCAACTGCAATTATATTAAAGGATAAAAATTTAAAGACTTTTTATCTGCAAGGGACGGTGCCATCCGATATGAGTGGTGGGCACTAGCAGTGGGCACAGTACAGTCAGTGGGCCTGACACACACTGGCAGGCAACTGCAATTATATTAAAAGTTAAAAATGTAATGACTTTTTTATCTGCAATGTACTGTGACACGCTATATGAGTGGTGGACACTGCCAGTAGGCCCGATACAGTCTGTGGGCCTGACACACACTGGCAGGCAACTGCAATTATATTAAAGGGTAAAAATTAAATTACTTTTTTATCTGCAAGGTACTGTGACACCCCATATGAATGGTAGGCACTGGCAGTTTGCACAGTATAGTTTGTGGGCCTGCACGCACTGGTAGGCAACTGCAATTATATTAAAGTGTAAAAATTAAATGACTTTTTTATCTGTAAGGTACTGTGACACCAAATATGAATGGTGGGCACTGGCAGTGGGCACAGTACAGTCTGTGGGAATGACAGTCACTGGCAGGCAACTGCAATTATATTAAAGGGTAAAAATGTAATGACTTTTTATCTGCAAGGTACTGTGCTATCCGATTTGAGTGGTGAGCACTGGCAGTGGGCATAGTACAGTCAGTGGGCCTGACACTCACTGGCAGGCAACTCCAATTTTATTAATGGGTAAAAATTAAATAACTTTTTATCTGCAAAGTACTGTGCCACCCAATATGAGTGGTGGGCACTGGAATTGGCCACAGTACAGTCTGTGGGCCTGACATTCACTGGCAGGCAACTGCAATTATATTAAAGGGTAAAAATGTAATGACTTTTTTATCTGCAAGGTACTGTGCCATCCGATATGAGTGGTGAGCACTGGCAGTTGGCACAGTACAGTCAGTGGGCCTGATACATATTGGCAGGCAACTGCAATTATATTAAAAGTTAAAAATGTAATTACTTTTTTATCTGCAATGTACTGTGACACGCTATATGAGTGGTGGACACTGCCAGTAGGTCCGATACAGTCTGTAAGCCTGACCCACACTGGCAGGCAACTGCAATTATATTAAAGGGTAAAAATTAAATAACTTTTTACCTGCAAAGTACTGTGTCACCCTATATGAGTGGTGGGCACTGGCAGTGCACACAGTACAGTCTGTGGGCCTGACACACACTGGCAGGCAACTGCAATTATATTAAAGGGTAACAAATAAATGACTTTTTTATCTGCAAGGTACTGTGACACCCAATATGAATGGTGGGCACTGGCAGTGGGCACAGTACAGTCTGTGGGCCTGACACTCATTGGCAGGCAACTGCAATTATATTAAAGGGTAAAAATTTAATGACTTTTTTATCTGCAAGGTACTGTGCCATCCGATATGAGTGGTGGGCACTAGCAGTGGGCACAGAACAGTCAGTGGGCCTGACACACACTGGCAGGCAACTGCAATTATATTAAAGGGTAAAAATTAAATGACTTTTTTATCTACAAGGTACTGTGACACGCCATATGAATGGTAGGCACTGGCAGTGGGCACAGTACAGTCTGTGAGCCTGACACTCACTGGCAGGCAACTGCAATTATATTTAAGGGTAATAATTAAACGACATTTTTTTATCTACAAGGTACTGTGCCATCCGATATGAGTGGTGAGCACTGGCAGTGGGCACAGTACAGTCAGTGGGACTGACACTCACTGGCAGGCAACTGCAATTTTATGAAAAGGTAAAAATTAAATGACTTTTTATCTGCAATTACTGTGACACGCTATATTTGTGGTGGACACTGCCAGTAGGCACAGTACAGTCTGTGGGCCTGACACACACTGGCAGAAAACTGCAATTATATTAAAGGATAATAATTAAATGACTTTTTTATCTGCAAGGTATTGTGCCATCTGATATGAGTGGTGGGCACTGGCAGTGGGCACAGTACAGTCAGTGGGCTGACACTCACTGGCAGGCAACTGCAATTATATTAAAGGTTAAAAATATAATGACTTTTTATCTGCAAGGTACTGTTACACCCAATATGAATGGTGGGCACTGGCATTGGGCAGAGTACAGTCTGTGGGCCTGACACTCACTGGCAGGAAACTGCAATTATATTAAAGGGTAAAAATTAAAGGACTTTTTTATCTGCAAGGTAAAGTGACACCATACATGAGTGGTGGGCAGTTGGCACTGTCCCGTCAGTGGGCCTGACACACACTGGCAGGCAACTGCAATCATATTAAGGGGTAAAAATTAAATTACTTTCTTATCTGCAAGGTACTTTGCTCCCCAATATGAGTGGTGGGCACTGGCTGTGGGCACAGTACAGGCTGTGGGTCTGACACTCACTTGCAGGCAACTGCAATTATATTAAAGGGTAACAATTTAATGACTTTTTTATCTGCAAGGTACTGTGCCATCCGATATGAGTGGTGGGCACTGGCCGTGGGCACAGTACAGTCAGTGGGCCTGACACTCACTGGCAGGCAACTGCAATTATATTTAAGGGTAAAAATGAAATGACTTTTTTATCTACAAGGTACTGTGCCATCCGATATGAGTGGTGGGCACTGGCAGTGGGCACAGTACAGTCAGTGGGCTTGACACTCACTGGCAGTCAACTGCAATTATATTAAAGTGTAAAAGTTAAATTACTTTTATGTGCAAGCTACTGTACCACCCTATGTGAGTTGTGGGCAGTGGGCACAGTACAGTCAGTGGGAATGACACACATTGGCAGTCAACTGCAATTATATTAAAGGGTAAAAATTTAATATCTTTTTTATCTGCAAGGTACTGTGCCACCATACATGAGTGGTGGGCAGTGGGCACAGTACAGTCAGTTGGCCTGACACTCACTGGCAGGCAACTGCAATTATAGTTAAGGGTAAAAATTAAATGACTTTTTTATCTGCAAGGTACTGTGCTATCCGATATAAGTGGTGGGCACTGGCAGTGGGCACAGTACAGTCAGTGGGCCTGACATTCACTGTCAGGCAACTGCAAGTATATTTAAGGGTAAAAATTCAATGACTTTTTATCTACAAGGTACTGTGCCATCCGATATGAGTGGTGGGCACTGGCAGGGGGCACAGTACAGTCAGTGGGCCTTACACTCACTGGCAGGCAACTGCAATTATATTTAAGGGTAAAAGTTAAATGACTTTTTTATCTTCAAGGTACTGTGCCATCCGATATGAGTGGTGGGCACTGGCAGTGGGCACAGTACAGTCAGTGGGCCTGACACTCACTTGCAGGCAACTGCAATTATATTAAAGGGTAAAAATTTAATTACTTTTTTATCTGCAAGGTACTGTGCCATCCGATATGAGTGGTGGGCACTGGTAGTGGGCACAGTACAGTCAGTGGGCCTGACACTCACTGGCAGGCAACTGCAATTATATTAAATGGTAAAAATTAAATGACTTTTATTTGCAAGGTACTGTACCACCCTATGTGAGTTGTGGGCAGTGTGCAAAGAACAGTCTGTGGGCCTGCAATATACTGTGCCACCTAATATGAGTGGTGGGCACTGGCAGTGCACACAGTACAGTCTGTGGGCCTGACACTCACTGGCATGCAACTGCAATTATATACAAGGGTAAAAATAAAATATCTTTTTATCTGCAAGGTACTGTGCCACCATACATGAGTGGTAGGCAGTGGGCACAGTACAGTCAGTTGGCCTGACACTCACTGGCAGGCAACTGCAATTATAGTTAAGGGTAAAAATTAAATGACTTTTTTATCTGCAAGGTACTGTGCCATCCGATATAAGTGGTGGGCACTGGCAGTGGGCACAGTACAGTCAGTGGGCCTGACATTCACTGTCAGGCAACTGCAATTATATTTAAGGGTAAAAATTAAATGACTTTTTTATCTGCAATTACTGTGACACGCTATATTTGTGGTGGACACTGCCAGTAGGCACAGTACAGTCTGTGGGCCTGACACACACTGGCAGACAACTGCAATTATATTAAAGGATAATAATTAAATGACTTTTTATTTGCAAGGTATTGTGCCATCTGATATGAGTGGTGGGCACTGGCAGTGGGCACAGTACATTCAGTGGGCTGACACTCACTGGCAGGCAACTGCAATTATATTAAAGGTTAAAAATATAATGACTTTTTTATCTGCAAGGTACTGTTACACCCAATATGAATGGTGGTCACTGGCATTGGGCAGAGTACAGTCTGTGGGCCTTACTCTCACTGGCAGGAAACGGCAATTATACTAAAGGGTACAAATTAAATGACTTTTTATCTGCAAGGTAAAGTGACACCATACATGAGTGGTTGGCAGTTGGCACTGTACCGTCAGTGGGCCTGACACACACTGGCAGGCAACTGCAATCATATTAAGGGGTAAAAATTTAATGACTTTTTTATCTGCAAGGTACTGTGCCATCCGATATGAGTGGTGGGCAATGGCCGTGGGCACAGTACAGTCTGTGGGCCTGACTCTCACTGGCAGGCAACTGCAATTATATTAAAGGGTAAAAATTTAATGACGTTTTTATCTGCAAGGTACTGTGCCATCCGATATGAGTGGTGGGCACTAGCAGTGGGCACAGTACAGTCAGTGGGCCTGACACACACTGGCAGGCAACTGCAATTATATTAAAGGGTAAAAATTAAATGACTTTTTATCTACAAGGTACTGTGCCATCCAATATGAGTGGTGGGCACTGGCAGAGGGCACAGTACAGTCAGTGGGCCTGACATTCACTGTCAGGCAACTGCAATTATATTTAAGGGTAAAAATTCAATGACTTTTTATCTACAAGGTACTGTGCCATCCGATATGAGTGGTGGGCACTGGCAGTGGGCACAGTACAGTCAGTGGGCCTGACACTCACTGGCAGGCAACTGCAATTATATTAAAGGGTAAAAATTACATGACTTTTATTTGCAAGGTACTGTACCACCCTATGTGAGTTGTGGGCAGTGGGCACAGAACAGTCTGTAGGCCTGACATTCACTGGCAGGCAACTGCAATTATATTAAAGGGTAAAAATGTAATGACTTTTTTATCTGCAAGGTACTGTGCCATCCAATATGAGTGGTGAGCTCTGGCAGTGGGCACAGTACAGTCAGTGGGCCTGATACATATTGGCAGGCAACTGCAATTATATAAAAAGTTAAAAATGTAATGACTTTGTTATCTGCAATGTACTGTGACACGCTATAAGAGTGGTGGACACAGCCAGTAGGCCCGATACAGTCTGTGGGCCTGACACACACTGGCAGGCAAGTGCAATTATATTAAAGGGTAAAAATTAAATGACTTTTTTATCTGCAAGGTACTGTGACACCCCATATGAATGGTAGGCACTGGCAGTTTGCACAGTACAGTCTGTGGGCCTGACATTCACTGGCAGGCAACTGCAATTATATTAAAGTGTAAAAATTTAATAACTTTTTATCTGCAAAGTACTGTGCCACCCAATATGAGTGGTGGGCACTGGCAGTGCACACAGTACAGTCTGTGGGCCTGACACGCACTGGCAGGCAACTGCAATTATATTAAAGGGTAAAAATGAAATTACTTTTTTATCTACAAGGTACTGTGACACCCCATATGAATGGTAGGCACTGGCAGTGGGCACAGTACAGTCTCTGAGCCTGACACTCACTGGTAGGCAACTGCAATTATATTAAAGGGTAAAAATTAAGTGCCTTTTTATCTGCAATGTAATCTGACACCATACATGAGTGGTGGGCAGTGGGCACTGTACCGTCAGTGGGCCTGACACACACTGGCAGGCAACTGCAATTATATTAAGGGGTAAAAATTAAATGACTTTCTTATCTGCAAGGTACTGTGCCACCCAATATGTGTGGTGGGTACTGACAGTGGGCACGGAACAGTCTGTGGGCCTGACACTCACTGGCATTCAACTGCAATTATATTAAAGGATAAAAATGATAAGACTTTTTTATCTGCAAGGGACGGTGCTACCCGATATGAGTGGTGTGCACTAGCAGTGGGCACAGTACAGTCAGTGGGCCTGACACACACTGGCAGGCAACTGCAATTATATTAAAAGTTAAAAATGTAATGACTTTTTTATCTGCAATGTACTGTGACACGCTATATGAGTGGTGGACACTGCCAGTAGGCCCGATACAGTCTGTGGGCCTGACACACACTGGCAGGCAACTGCAATTATATTAAAGGGTAAAAATTAAATTACTTTTTTATCTGCAAGGTACTGTGACACCCCATATGAATGGTAGGCACTGGCAGTTTGCACAGTACAGTTTGTGGGCCTGCACGCACTGGTAGGCAACTGCAATTATATTAAAGTGTGAAAATTAAATAACTTTTTTATCTGCAAGGTACTGTGCCATCCGATATGAGTGGTGGGCACTGGCAGTGGGCACAGTACAGTCCGTGGGCTGACACTCACTGGCAGGCAACTGCAATTATATTAAAGGGTAAAAATTAAATTACTTTTTTATCTGCAAGGTACTGTGACACCCCATATGAATGGTAGGCACTGGCAGTTTGCACAGTACAGTTTGTGGGCCTGCACGCACTGGTAGGCAACTGCAATTATATTAAAGTGTAAAAATTAAATTACTTTTTTATCTGTAAGGTACTGTGACACCAAATATGAATGGTGGGCACTGGCAGTGGGCACAGTACAGTCTGTGGGAATGACAGTCACTGGCAGGCAACTGCAATTATATTAAAGGGTAAAAATGTAATGACTTTTTATCTGCAAGGTACTGTGCTATCCGATTTGAGTGGTGAGCACTGGCAGTGGGCATAGTACAGTCAGTGGGCCTGACACTCACTGGCAGGCAGCTCCAATTTTATTAATGGGTAAAAATTAAATAACTTTTTATCTGCAAAGTACTGTGCCACCCAATATGAGTGGTGGGCACTGGCATTGGCCACAGTACAGTCTGTGGGCCTGACATTCACTGGCAGGCAACTGCAATTATATTAAAGGGTAAAAATGTAATGACTTTTTTATCTGCAAGGTACTGTGCCATCCGATATGAGTGGTGAGCACTGGCAGTTGGCACAGTACAGTCAGTGGGCCTGATACATATTGGCAGGCAACTGCAATTATATTAAAAGTTAAAAATGTAATTACTTTTTATCTGAAATGTACTGTGACACGCTATATGAGTGGTGGACACTGCCAGTAGGTCCGATACAGTCTGTAAGCCTGACCCACACTGGCAGGCAACTGCAATTATATTAAAGGGTAAAAATTAAATAACTTTTTATCTGCAAAGTACTGTGTCACCCTATATGAGTGGTGGGCACTGGCAGTGCACACAGTACAGTCTGTGGGCCTGACACACACTGGCAGGCAACTGCAATTATATTAAAGGGTAACAATTAAATGACTTTTTATCTGCAAGGTACTGTGACACCCAATATGAATGGTGGGCACTGGCAGAGGGCACAGTACAGTCTGTGGTCCTGACACTCACTGGCAGGCATCTTCAATTATATTAAAGGGTAAAAATTAAATGACTTTTTATCTGCAAGGTACTGTGACACCCAATATGAATGGAGGGCACTGGCAGTGGGCACAGTACAGTCTGTTGGCCTGACACTCACTGGCAGGCAACTGCAATTATATTAAAGGGTAAAAATTAAATGACTTTTTATCTGCAAGGTAAGGTGACACCATACATGAGTCGAGGGCAGTGGGCACTGTACCGTCAGTGGGCCTGACACACACTGGCAGGCAACTGCAATTATATTCAGGTGAAAAAATTAAATGACTTTCTTATCTGCAAGGTACTGTGCCACCCAATATGAGTGGTGGGTACTGGCAGTGGGCACAGTACAGTCTGTGGGCCTGACACACACTGGCAGGCAACTGCAATTATATTCAGGTGAAAAAATAAATGACTTTCTTATCTGCAAGGTACTGTGCCACCCAATATGAGTGGTGGGCACTAGCAGTGGGCACAGAACAGTCAGTGGGCCTGACACACACTGGCAGGCAACTGCAATTATATTAAAGGGTAAAAATTAAATGACTTTTTTATCTACAAGGTACTGTGACACGCCATATGAATGGTAGGCACTGGCAGTGGGCACAGTACAGTCTGTGAGCCTGACACTCACTGGCAGGCAACTGCAATTATATTTACGGGTAAAAATTAAACGACTTTTTTTATCTACAAGGTACTGTGCCATCCGATATGAGTGGTGAGCACTGGCAGTGGGCACAGTACAGTCAGAGGGACTGACACTCACTGGCAGGCAACTGCAATTTTATGAAAAGGTAAAAATTAAATGACTTTTTATCTGCAATTACTGTGACACGCTATATTTGTGGTGGACACTGCCAGTAGGCACAGTACAGTCTGTGGGCCTGACACACACTGGCAGAAAACTGCAATTATATTAAAGGATAATAATTAAATGACTTTTTATCTGCAAGGTATTGTGCCATCTGATATGAGTGGTGGGCACTGGCAGTGGGCACAGTACAGTCAGTGGGCTGACACTCACTGGCAGGCAACTGCAATTATATTAAAGGTTAATAATTAAATGACTTTTTATTTGCAAGGTATTGTGCCATCTGATATGAGTGGTGGGCACTGGCAGTGGGCACAGTACAGTCAGTGGGCTGACACTCACTGGCAGACAACTGCAATTATATTAAAGGATAATAATTAAATGACTTTTTATTTGCAAGGTATTGTGCCATCTGATATGAGTGGTGGGCACTGGCAGTGGGCACAGTACATTCAGTGGGCTGACACTCACTGGCAGGCAACTGCAATTATATTAAAGGTTAAAAATATAATGACTTTTTTATCTGCAAGGTACTGTTACACCCAATATGAATGGTGGTCACTGGCATTGGGCAGAGTACAGTCTGTGGGCCTTACTCTCACTGGCAGGAAACGGCAATTATACTAAAGGGTACAAATTAAATGACTTTTTATCTGCAAGGTAAAGTGACACCATACATGAGTGGTTGGCAGTTGGCACTGTACCGTCAGTGGGCCTGACACACACTGGCAGGCAACTGCAATCATATTAAGGGGTAAAAATTTAATGACTTTTTATCTGCAAGGTACTGTGCCATCCGATATGAGTGGTGGGCAATGGCCGTGGGCACAGTACAGTCTGTGGGCCTGACTCTCACTGGCAGGCAACTGCAATTATATTAAAGGGTAAAAATTTAATGACGTTTTTATCTGCAAGGTACTGTGCCATCCGATATGAGTGGTGGGCACTAGCAGTGGGCACAGTACAGTCAGTGGGCCTGACACACACTGGCAGGCAACTGCAATTATATTAAAGGGTAAAAATTAAATGACTTTTTATCTACAAGGTACTGTGCCATCCAATATGAGTGGTGGGCACTGGCAGAGGGCACAGTACAGTCAGTGGGCCTGACATTCACTGTCAGGCAACTGCAATTATATTTAAGGGTAAAAATTCAATGACTTTTTTATCTACAAGGTACTGTGCCATCCGATATGAGTGGTGGGCACTGGCAGTGGGCACAGTACAGTCAGTGGGCCTGACACTCACTGGCAGGCAACTGCAATTATATTAAAGGGTAAAAATTACATGACTTTTATTTGCAAGGTACTGTACCACCCTATGTGAGTTGTGGGCAGTGGGCACAGAACAGTCTGTAGGCCTGACATTCACTGGCAGGCAACTGCAATTATATTAAAGGGTAAAAATGTAATGACTTTTTTATCTGCAAGGTACTGTGCCATCCAATATGAGTGGTGAGCTCTGGCAGTGGGCACAGTACAGTCAGTGGGCCTGATACATATTGGCAGGCAACTGCAATTATATAAAAAGTTAAAAATGTAATGACTTTGTTATCTGCAATGTACTGTGACACGCTATAAGAGTGGTGGACACAGCCAGTAGGCCCGATACAGTCTGTGGGCCTGACACACACTGGCAGGCAAGTGCAATTATATTAAAGGGTAAAAATTAAATGACTTTTTTATCTGCAAGGTACTGTGACACCCCATATGAATGGTAGGCACTGGCAGTTTGCACAGTACAGTCTGTGGGCCTGACATTCACTGGCAGGCAACTGCAATTATATTAAAGTGTAAAAATTTAATAACTTTTTATCTGCAAAGTACTGTGCCACCCAATATGAGTGGTGGGCACTGGCAGTGCACACAGTACAGTCTGTGGGCCTGACACGCACTGGCAGGCAACTGCAATTATATTAAAGGGTAAAAATGAAATTACTTTTTTATCTACAAGGTACTGTGACACCCCATATGAATGGTAGGCACTGGCAGTGGGCACAGTACAGTCTCTGAGCCTGACACTCACTGGTAGGCAACTGCAATTATATTAAAGGGTAAAAATTAAGTGCCTTTTTATCTGCAATGTAATCTGACACCATACATGAGTGGTGGGCAGTGGGCACTGTACCGTCAGTGGGCCTTACACACACTGGCAGGCAACTGCAATTATATTAATGGGTAAAAATTAAATGACTTTCTTATCTGCAAGGTACTGTGCCACCCAATATGTGTGGTGGGTACTGACAGTGGGCACGGAACAGTCTGTGGGCCTGACACTCACTGGCATTCAACTGCAATTATATTAAAGGATAAAAATGATAAGACTTTTTATCTGCAAGGGACGGTGCTACCCGATATGAGTGGTGTGCACTAGCAGTGGGCACAGTACAGTCAGTGGGCCTGACACACACTGGCAGGCAACTGCAATTATATTAAAAGTTAAAAATGTAATGACTTTTTATCTGCAATGTACTGTGACACGCTATATGAGTGGTGGACACTGCCAGTAGGCCCGATACAGTCTGTGGGCCTGACACACACTGGCAGGCAACTGCAATTATATTAAAGGGTAAAAATTAAATTACTTTTTTATCTGCAAGGTACTGTGACACCCCATATGAATGGTAGGCACTGGCAGTTTGCACAGTACAGTTTGTGGGCCTGCACGCACTGGTAGGCAACTGCAATTATATTAAAGTGTGAAAATTAAATAACTTTTTTATCTGCAAGGTACTGTGCCATCCGATATGAGTGGTGGGCACTGGCAGTGGGCACAGTACAGTCCGTGGGCTGACACTCACTGGCAGGCAACTGCAATTATATTAAAGGGTAAAAATTAAATTACTTTTTTATCTGCAAGGTACTGTGACACCCCATATGAATGGTAGGCACTGGCAGTTTGCACAGTACAGTTTGTGGGCCTGCACGCACTGGTAGGCAACTGCAATTATATTAAAGTGTAAAATTAAATTACTTTTTATCTGTAAGGTACTGTGACACCAAATATGAATGGTGGGCACTGGCAGTGGGCACAGTACAGTCTGTGGGAATGACAGTCACTGGCAGGCAACTGCAATTATATTAAAGGGTAAAAATGTAATGACTTTTTATCTGCAAGGTACTGTGCTATCCGATTTGAGTGGTGAGCACTGGCAGTGGGCATAGTACAGTCAGTGGGCCTGACACTCACTGGCAGGCAGCTCCAATTTTATTAATGGGTAAAAATTAAATAACTTTTTATCTGCAAAGTACTGTGCCACCCAATATGAGTGGTGGGCACTGGCATTAGCCACAGTACAGTCTGTGGGCCTGACATTCACTGGCAGGCAACTGCAATTATATTAAAGGGTAAAAATGTAATGACTTTTTTATCTGCAAGGTACTGTGCCATCCGATATGAGTGGTGAGCACTGGCAGTTGGCACAGTACAGTCAGTGGGCCTGATACATATTGGCAGGCAACTGCAATTATATTAAAAGTTAAAAATGTAATTACTTTTTATCTGAAATGTACTGTGACACGCTATATGAGTGGTGGACACTGCCAGTAGGTCCGATACAGTCTGTAAGCCTGACCCACACTGGCAGGCAACTGCAATTATATTAAAGGGTAAAAATTAAATAACTTTTTATCTGCAAAGTACTGTGTCACCCTATATGAGTGGTGGGCACTGGCAGTGCACACAGTACAGTCTGTGGGCCTGACACACACTGGCAGGCAACTGCAATTATATTAAAGGGTAACAATTAAATGACTTTTTTATCTGCAAGGTACTGTGACACCCAATATGAATGGTGGGCACTGGCAGAGGGCACAGTACAGTCTGTGGTCCTGACACTCACTGGCAGGCATCTTCAATTATATTAAAGGGTAAAAATTAAATGACTTTTTATCTGCAAGGTACTGTGACACCCAATATGAATGGAGGGCACTGGCAGTGGGCACAGTACAGTCTGTTGGCCTGACACTCACTGGCAGGCAACTGCAATTATATTAAAGGGTAAAAATTAAATGACTTTTTTATCTGCAAGGTAAGGTGACACCATACATGAGTCGAGGGCAGTGGGCACTGTACCGTCAGTGGGCCTGACACACACTGGCAGGCAACTGCAATTATATTCAGGTGAAAAAATTAAATGACTTTCTTATCTGCAAGGTACTGTGCCACCCAATATGAGTGGTGGGTACTGGCAGTGGGCACAGTACAGTCTGTGGGCCTGACACACACTGGCAGGCAACTGCAATTATATTCAGGTGAAAAAAATAAATGACTTTCTTATCTGCAAGGTACTGTGCCACCCAATATGAGTGGTGGGCACTAGCAGTGGGCACAGAACAGTCAGTGGGCCTGACACACACTGGCAGGCAACTGCAATTATATTAAAGGGTAAAAATTAAATGACTTTTTTATCTACAAGGTACTGTGACACGCCATATGAATGGTAGGCACTGGCAGTGGGCACAGTACAGTCTGTGAGCCTGACACTCACTGGCAGGCAACTGCAATTATATTTACGGGTAAAAATTAAACGACTTTTTTTATCTACAAGGTACTGTGCCATCCGATATGAGT
The DNA here is from genome assembly GCA_033119425.1 of Bufotes viridis. Lineage (NCBI taxonomy): Eukaryota > Metazoa > Chordata > Amphibia > Anura > Bufonidae > Bufotes > Bufotes viridis. The sequence goes on along the minus strand of JAKVIS010000032.1, from coordinate 173,482 downwards.
GGTGAGCACTGGCAGTGGGCACAGTACAGTCAGAGGGACTGACACTCACTGGCAGGCAACTGCAATTTTATGAAAAGGTAAAAATTAAATGACTTTTTATCTGCAATTACTGTGACACGCTATATTTGTGGTGGACACTGCCAGTAGGCACAGTACAGTCTGTGGGCCTGACACACACTGGCAGAAAACTGCAATTATATTAAAGGATAATAATTAAATGACTTTTTTATCTGCAAGGTATTGTGCCATCTGATATGAGTGGTGGGCACTGGCAGTGGGCACAGTACAGTCAGTGGGCTGACACTCACTGGCAGGCAACTGCAATTATATTAAAGGTTAAAAATATAATGACTTTTTTATCTGCAAGGTACTGTTACACCCAATATGAATGGTGGGCACTGGCATTGGGCAGAGTACAGTCTGTGGGCCTGACACTCACTGGCAGGAAACTGCAATTATATTAAAGGGTAAAAATTACAGGACTTTTTTATCTGCAAGGTAAAGTGACACCATACATGAGTGGTGGGCAGTTGGCACTGTACCGTCAGTGGGCCTGACACACACTGGCAGGCAACTGCAATCATATTAAGGGGTAAAAATTAAATTACTTTCTTATCTGCAAGGTACTTTGCCCTCAATATGAGTGATGGGCACTGGCTGTGGGCACAGTACAGGCTGTGGGCCTGACACTCACTTGCAGTCAACTGCAATTATATTAAAGGGTAAAAATTAAATATCTTTTTTATCTGCAAGGTACTGTGCCACCATACATGAGTGGTGGGCAGTGGGCACAGTACAGTCAGTTGGCCTGACACTCACTGGCAGGCAACTGCAATTATAGTTAAGGGTAAAAATTAAATGACTTTTTATCTGCAAGGTACTGTGCTATCCGATATAAGTGGTCGGCACTGGCAGTGGGCACAGTACAGTCAGTGGGCCTGACATTCACTGTCAGGCAAATGCAAGTATATTTAAGGGTAAAAATTCAATGACTTTTTATCTTCAAGGTACTGTGCCATCCGATATGAGTGGTGGGCACTGGCAGTGGGCACAGTACAGTCAGTGGGCCTGACACTCACTTGCAGGCAACTGCAATTATATTAAATGGTAAAAATTAAATGACTTTTATTTGCAAGGTACTGTACCACCCTATGTGAGTTGTGGGCAGTGTGCAAAGAACAGTCTGTGGGCCTGCAATATACTGTGCCACCTAATATGAGTGGTGGGCACTGGCAGTGCACACAGTACAGTCTGTGGGCCTGACACTCACTGGCATGCAACTGCAATTATATAAAAGGGTAAAAATTAAATATCTTTATTATCTGCAAGGTACTGTGCCACAATACATGAGTGGTGGGCAGTGGGCACAGTACAGTCAGTTGGCCTGACACTCACTGGCAGTCAACTGCAATTATAGTTAAGGGTAAAAATTAAATGACTTTTTTATCTGCAAGGTACTGTGCCATCCGATATAAGTGGTGGGCACTGGCAGTGGGCACAGTACAGTCAGTGGGCCTGACATTCACTGTCAGGCAACTGCAATTATATTTAAGGGTAAAAATTAAATGACTTTTTTATCTGCAATTACTGTGACACGCTATATTTGTGGTGGACACTGCCAGTAGGCACAGTACAGTCTGTGGGCCTGACACACACTGGCAGACAACTGCAATTATATTAAAGGATAATAATTAAATGACATTTTTATCTGCAAGGTATTGTGCCATCTGATATGAGTGGTGGGCACTGGCAGTGGGCACAGTACAGTCAGTTGGCTGACACTCACTGGCAGGCAACTTCAATTATATTAAAGGTTAAAAATATAATGACTTTTTTATCTGCAAGGTACTGTTACACCCAATATGAATGGTGGGCACTGGCATTGGGCAGAGTACAGTCTGTGGGCCTTACTCTCACTGGCAGGAAACTGCAATTATATTAAAGGGGACAAATTAAATGACTTTTTTATCTGCAAGGTAAAGTGACACCATACATGAGTGGTTGGCAGTTGGCACTGTACCGTCAGTGGGCCTGACACACACTGGCAGGCAACTGCAATCATATTAAGGGGTAAAAATGTAATGACTTTTTTATCTGCAAGGTACTGTGCCATCCGATATGAGTGGTGGGCAATGGCCGTGGGCACAGTACAGTCAGTGGGCCTGACACTCACTGGCAGGCAACTGCAATTATATTAAAGGGTAAAAATTTAATGACGTTTTTATCTGCAAGGTACTGTGCCATCCGATATGAGTGGTGGGCACTAGCAGTGGGCACAGTACAGTCAGTGGGCCTGACACACACTGGCAGGCAACTGCAATTATATTAAAGGGTAAAAATTAAATGACTTTTTATCTACAAGGTACTGTGACACCCCATATGAATGGTAGGCACTGGCAGTGGGCACAGTACAGTCTGTGAGCCTGGCACTCACTGGCAGGCAACTGCAATTATATTTAAGGGAAAAATTAAATGACTTTTTTATCTGCAAGGTACTGTGCCACCATACATGAGTGGTGGGCAGTGGGCACTGTACAGTCAGTTGGCCTGACACTCACTGGCAGGCAACTGCAATTATATTTAAGGGTACAAATTAAATGACTTTTTATCTGCAAGGTACTGTGCCATCCAATATGAGTGGTGGGCACTGGTAGTGGGCACAGTACAGTCAGTGGGCCTGACATTCACTGTCAGGCAACTGCAATTATATTTAAGGGTAAAAATTCAATGACTTTTTATCTACAAGGTACTGTGCCATCCGATATGAGTGGTGGGCACTGGCAGTGGGCACAGTACAGTCAGTGGGCCTGACACTCACTGGCAGGCAACTGCAATTATATTAAAGGGTAAAATTACATGACTTTTATTTGCAAGGTACTGTACCACCCTATGTGAGTTGTGGGCAGTGGGCACAGAACAGTCTGTAGGTCTGACATTCACTGGCAGGCAACTGCAATTATATTAAAGGGTAAAAATGTAATGACTTTTTTATCTGCAAGGTACTGTGCCATCCAATATGAGTGGTGAGCACTGGCAGTGGGCACAGTACAGTCAGTGGGCCTGATACATTTTGGCAGGCAACTGCAATTATATAAAAAGTTAAAAATGTAATGACTTTGTTATCTGCAATGTACTGTGACACGCTATAAGAGTGGTGGACACAGCCAGTAGGCCCGATACAGTCTGTGGGCCTGACACACACTGGCAGGCAAGTGCAATTATATTAAAGGGTAAAAATTAAATGACTTTTTTATCTGCAAGGTACTGTGACACCCCATATGAATGGTAGGCACTGGCAGTTTGCACAGTACAGTCTGTGGGCCTGACATTCACTGGCAGGCAACTGCAATTATATTAAAGTGTAAAAATTAAATAACTTTTTATCTGCAAAGTACTGTGCCACCCAATATGAGTGGTGGGCACTGGCAGTGCACACAGTACAGTCTGTGGGCCTGACACGCACTGGCAGGCAACTGCAATTATATTAAAGGGTAAAAATGAAATTACTTTTTTATCTACAAGGTACTGTGACACCCCATATGAATGGTAGGCACTGGCAGTGGGCACAGTACAGTCTCTGAGCCTGACACTCACTGGTAGGCAACTGCAATTATATTAAAGGGTAAAAATTAAGTGCATTTTTATCTGCAATGTAATGTGACACCATACATGAGAGGTGGGCAGTGGGCACTGTACCGTCAGTGGGCCTGACACACACTGGCAGGCAACTGCAATTATATTAAGGGGTAAAAATTAAATGACTTTCTTATCTGCAAGGTACTGTGCCACCCAATATGTGTGGTGGGTACTGACAGTGGGCACGGAACAGTCTGTGGGCCTGACACTCACTGGCATTCAACTGCAATTATATTAAAGGATAAAAATGTTAAGACTTTTTTATCTGCAAGGGACGGTGCTACCCGATATGAGTGGTGGGCACTAGCAGTGGGCACAGTACAGTCAGTGGGCCTGACACACACTGGCAGGCAACTGCAATTATATTTAAAGTTAAAAATGTAATGACTTTTTTATCTGCAATGTACTGTGAAACGCTATATGAGTGGTGGACACTGCCAGTAGGCCCGATACAGTCTGTGGGCCTGACACACACTGGCAGGCAACTGCAATTATATTAAAGGGTAAAAATTAAATTACTTTTTTATCTGCAAGGTACTGTGACACCCAATATGAGTGGTGGGCATTGGAAGTGGGCACCGTATAGTCTGTGGGCCTGACACACACTTGCAGTCAACTGCAATTATATTAAAGGGTAAAAATTAAATGACTTTTTTATCTGCAAGGTACTGTGCCACCCAATATGAGTGGTGGGCACTGGAAGTGGGCACAGTACAGTCTGGGGGCCTGACACACACTGGCAGTCAACTGCAATTATATTAAAGCATAAAAATTAAATGACTTTTTTATCTGCAAGGTACTGTGCCATCCGATATGAATGGTGGGCACTGGCAGTGGGCACAGTACAGTCCGTGGGCTGACACTCACTGGCAGGCAACTGCAATTAGATTAAAGGGTAAAAATAAATGACTTTTTTATCTGCAAGGTACTCTGCCATCCCATATGAGTGATTGGTACTGGCAGTGGGCACAGTACAGTCAGTGGGCCTGACACACACTAGCAGGCAACTGCAATTAGATTAAAGGGTAAAAATTAAATGACTTTTTATCTGCAAGGTACTGTGCCACCCAATATGAGTGGTGGGCACTGGAAGTGGGCACAGTACAGTCTGTGGGACGGACACACACTGGCGGTCAACTGCAATTATATTAAAGGGTAAAAATGAAATGACTTTTTATCTGCAAGGTACTCTGCCTTCCGATATGATTGATGGGCACTGGCAGTGGGCACAGTACAGTCAGTGGGCCTGACACACACTGGCAGGCAACTGCAATTAGATTAAAGGGTAAAAATTAAATTACTTTTTTATCTGCAAGGTATTGTGCCACCATACTTGAGTGGTGGGCATTTGGTACTGTACAGTTAGTTGGCCTGACACTCACTGGCAGGCAACTGCAATTATATTAAAGGGTAAAATTAGAGATGAGCGAACACCTGGAAGTTCGTTCTGGGAAGTTCGGCCGAACTTCCCGAAAATGTTCGGGTTCCGGATCCGAACTCGACCCGAACTTTATCCCGAACCCATTGAAGTCAATGGGGACCCGTACTTTTAGGCACTAAAAAGACTGTAAAATAGTCCAGGAAAGGGCTAGAGGGCTGCAAAAGGCAGCAAAATGTAGGTAAATCCCTGCAAACAAATGTGGATAGGCAAATGAATTAAAATAAAATAAAATAAATAAAAATTAACCAATATCAATTCGAGAGAGGTCCCACAGCAAGGAATCATGCGTCATATCACCCACCACTGGAGAAGGCTACTTTCAGTTATTTCGGCCCAGCACCCAGACCTAGGATACAGTTCCCACTGCATGGAATCATGCGTCATATCACCCACCACTGGAGAAGGCCACTTTCAGTTATTTCGGCCCAGCACCCAGACAGAGGAGAGAGGTCCCACAGCAAGGAATCATGCGTCATATCACCCACCCTGGAGAAGGCCACTTTCAGTTATTTCGGCCCAGCACCCAGACCGAGGATACAGGTCCCACTGCAAGGAGTCATGCGTCATATCACCCACCACTGGAGAAGGCCACTTTCAGTTATTTCGCCCCGCACCCAGACCAAGGATACAGGTCCCACTGCAAGGAATCATTCGTCATATCACCCACCACTGGAGAAGGCCACTTTCAGTTATTTCGGCCCAGCACCCAGACAGAGGAGAGAGGTCCCACAGCAAGGAATCATGCGTCATATTACCCACCACTGGAGAAGGCCACTTTCAGTTATTTCGGCACAGCACCCAGACAGAGGAGAGAGGTCCCACAGCAAGGAATCATGCGTCATATCACCCACCACTGGAGAAGGCCACTTTCAGTTATTTCGGCCCAGCACCCAGACCAAGGATACAGGTCCCACTGCAAGGAATCATGCGTCATATCACCCACCACTGGAGAAGGCCACTTTCAGTTATTTCGGCCCAGCACCCAGACCGAGGATACAGGTCCCACTGCAAGGAATCATGCGTCATATCACCCACCACTGGAGAAGGCCACTTTCAGTTATTTCGGCCCAGCACCCAGACCGAGGATACAGGTCCCACTGCAAGGAATCATGCGTCATATCACCCACCACTGGAGAAGGCCACTTTCAGTTATTTCGCCCAGCACCCAGACAGAGGAGAGAGGTCCCACAGCAAGGAATCATGCGTCATATCACCCACCACTGGAGAAGGCCACTTTCAGTTATTTCGGCCCAGCACCCAGACCGAGGATACAGGTCCCACTGCAAGGAATCATGCGTCATATCACCCACCACTGGAGAAGGCCACTTTCAGTTATTTCGCCCAGCACCCAGACCGAGGATAGAGGTCCCACTGCAAGGAATCATGCGTCATATCACCCACCACTGGAGAAGGCCACTTTCAGTTATTTCGCCCAGCACCCAGACCAGAGGATACAGGTCCCACTGCAAGGAATCATGCGTCATATCACCCACCACTGGAGAAGGCCACTTTCAGTTATTTCGCCCAGCACCCAGACCGAGGATACAGGTCCCACTGCAAGGAATCATGCGTCATATCACCCACCACTGGAGAAGGCCACTTTCAGTTATTTCGACCCAGCACCCAGACCAAGGATACAGGTCCCACTGCAAGGAATCATGCGTCATATCAACCACCACTGGAGAAGGCCACTTTCAGTTATTTCGGCCCAGCACCCAGACCGAGGATACAGGTCCCACTGCATGGAATCATGCGTCATATCACCCACCACTGGAGAAGGCCACTTTCAGTTATTTCGGCCCAGCACCCAGACAGAGGAGAGAGGTCCACAGCAAGGAATCATCGTCATATCACCCACCACTGGAGAAGGCCACTTTCAGTTATTTCGGCCCAGCACCCAGACCGAGGATACAGGTCCCACTGCAAGGAGTCATGCGTCATATCACCCACCACTGGAGAAGGCCACTTTCAGTTATTTCGGCCCAGCATCCAGACCAAGGATACAGGTCCCACTGCAAGGAATCATGCGTCATATCACCCACCACTGGAGAAGGCCACTTTCAGTTATTTCGGCCCAGCACCCAGACCGAGGATACAGGTCCCACTGCAAGGAATCATGCGTCATATTACCCACCACTGGAGAAGGCCACTTTCAGTTATTTCGGCACAGCACCCAGACAGGAGAGAGGTCCCACAGCAAGGAATCATGCGTCATATTACCTACCACTGGAGAAGGCCACTTTCAGTTATTTCGGCTAGCACCCAGACAGAGGAGAGAGGTCCCACAGCAAGGAATCATGCGTCATATCACCCACCACTGGAGAAGGCCACTTTCAGTTATTTCGCCCAGCACCCAGACCAAGGATACAGGTCCCACTGCAAGGAATCATGCGTCATATCAACCACCACTGGAGAAGGCTAAATTCAGTTATTTCGGCCCAGTACCCAGACCGAGGATACAGGTCCCACTGCATGGAATCATGCGTCATATCACCCACCACTGGAGAAGGCCACTTTCAGTTATTTCGGCCCAGCACCCAGACAGAGGAGAGGTCCCACAGCAAGGAATCATGCGTCATATCACCCACCCTGGAGAAGGCCACTTTCAGTTATTTCGGCCCAGCACCCAGACCGAGGATACAGGTCCCACTGCAAGGAGTCATGCGCCATATCACCCACCACTGGAGAAGGCCACTTTCAGTTATTTCGCCCAGCATCCAGACCAAGGATACAGGTCCCACTGCAAGGAATCATGCGTCATATCACCCACCACTGGAGAAGGCCACTTTCAGTTATTTCGGCCCAGCACCCAGACCGAGGATACAGGTCCCACTGCAAGGAATCATGCGTCATATTACCCACCACTGGAGAAGGCCACTTTCAGTTATTTCGGCACAGCACCCAGACAGAGGAGAGAGGTCCCACAGCAAGGAATCATGCGTCATATTACCTACCACTGGAGAAGGCCACTTTCAGTTATTTCGGCACAGCGCCCAGACAGAGGAGAGAGGTCCCACAGCAAGGAATCATGCGTCATATCACCCACCACTGGAGAAGGCCACTTTCAGTTATTTCGGCCCAGCACCCAGACCAAGGATACAGGTCCCACTGCAAGGAATCATGCGTCATATCACCCACCACTGGAGAAGGCCACTTTCAGTTATTTCGGCCCAGCACCCAGACCAAGGATACAGGTCCCACTGCAAGGAATCATGCGTCATATCAACCACCACTGGAGAAGGCTACTTTCAGTTATTTCCGCCCAGCACCCAGACCGAGGATACAGGTCCCACTGCATGGAATCATGCGTCATATCACCCACCACTGGAGAAGGCCACTTTCAGTTATTTCGGCCCAGCACCCAGACCAAGGATACAGGTCCCACTGCAAGGAATCATGCGTCATATCAACCACCACTGGAGAAGGCTAAATTCAGTTATTTCGGCCCAGTACCCAGACCGAGGATACAGGTCCCACTGTATGGAATCATGCGTCATATCACCCACCACTGGAGAAGGCCACTTTCAGTTATTTCGCCCAGCACCCAGACAGAGGAGAGGTCCACAGCAAGGAATCATGCGTCATATCACCCACCCTGAGAAGGCCACTTTCAGTTATTTCTCGCCCAGCACCCAGACCGAGGATACAGGTCCCACTGCAAGGAGTCATGCGTCATATCACCCACCACTGGAGAAGGCCACTTTCAGTTATTTCGGCCCAGCATCCAGACCAAGGATACAGGTCCCACTGCAAGGAATCATGCGTCATATCACCCACCACTGGAGAAGGCCACTTTCCAGTTATTTCGGCCCAGCACCCAGACCGAGGATACAGGTCCCACTGCAAGGAATCATGCGTCATATTACCCACCACTGGAGAAGGCCACTTTCAGTTATTTCGGCCCAGCACCCAGACAGAGGAGAGAGGTCCCACAGCAAGGAATCATGCGTCATATCACCCACACCCTGGAGAAGGCCACTTTCAGTTATTTCGGCCTAGCACCCAGACCGAGGATACAGGTCCCACTGCAAGGAGTCATGCGTCATATCACCCACCACTGAGAAGGCCACTTTCAGTTATTTCGGCCCAGCATCCAGACCAAGGATACAGGTCCCACTGCAAGGAATCATGCGTCATATCACCCACCACTGGAGAAGGCCACTTTCAGTTATTTCGCCCAGCACCCAGACCGAGGATACAGGTCCCACTGCAAGGAATCATGCGTCATATTACCCACCACTGAGAAGGCCACTTTCAGTTATTTCGGCACAGCACCCAGACAGAGGGAGAGGTCCTACAGCAAGGAATCATGCGTCATATTACCTACCACTGGAGAAAGGCCACTTTCAGTTATTTCGGCACAGCGCCCAGAGTTGGCCTGACACTCACTGGCAGGCAACTGCAGTTATATTTAAGGGATACAAATTAAATGACTTTTTATCTGCAAGGTACTGTGCCATCCGATATGAGTGGTGGGCACTGGTAGTGGAGCACAGTACAGTCAGTGGGCCTGACATTCACTGGCAGGCAACTGCAATTATATTTAAGGGTAAAAAGTTAATGACTTTTTATCTGCAAGGTACTGTGCCACACGATATGAGTGGTGGGCACTGGCAGTGGGCACAGTACAGTCAGTGGGCCTGACACTCACTGGCAGGCAACTGCAATTATATTAAAGGGTAAAAATTACATGACTTTTATTTGCAAGGTACTGTACCACCCTATGTGAGTTGTGGGCAGTGTGCACAGAACAGTCTGTAGGCCTGACATTCACTGGCAGGCAACTGCAATTATATTAAAGGGTAAAAATGTAATGACTATTTTATCTGCAAGGTACTGTGCCATCCAATATGAGTGGTGAGCACTGGCAGTGGGCACAGTACAGTCAGTGGGCCTGATACATATTGGCAGGCAACTGCAATTATATAAAAAGTTAAAAATGTAATGACTTTGTTATCTGCAATGTACTGTGACACGCTATATGAGTGGTGGACACAGCCAGTGAGGCCCGATACAGTCTGTGGGCCTGACACACACTGGCAGGCAACTGCAATTATATTAAAGGGTAAAAATTAAATGACTTTTTTATCTGCAAGGTACTGTGACACCCCATATGAATGGTAGGCACTGGCAGTTTGCACAGTACAGTCTGTGGGCCTGACACTCACTGGCAGGCAACTGCAATTATATTAAAGTGTAAAAATTAAATAACTTTTTTATCTGCAAAGTACTGTGCCACCCAATATGAGTGGTGGGCACTGGCAGTGCACACAGTACAGTCTGTGGGCCTGACACGCACTGGCAGGCAACTGCAATTATATTAAAGGGTAAAAATGAAATTACTTTTTTATCTACAAGGTACTGTGACACCCCATATGAATGGTAGGCACTGGCAGTGGGCACAGTACAGTCAGTGGGCCTGACACTCACTGGCAGAAAACTGCAATTATATTAAAGGGTAAAAATTAAGTGCCTTTTTTATCTGCAATGTAATGTGGCACCATACATGAGTGGTGGGCAGTGGGCACTGTACCCTCAGTGGGCCTGACACACACTGGCAGGCAACTGCAATTATATTAAGGGGTAAAAATTAAATGACTTTCTTATCTGCAAGGTACTGTGCCACCCAATATGTGTGCTGGGTACTGACAGTGGGCACAGAACAGTCTGTGGGCCTGAGACTCACTGGCATTCAACTGCAATTATATTAAAGGATAAAAATGTTAAGACTTTTTTATCTGCAAGGGACGGTGCTACCCGATATGAGTGGTGGGCACTAGCAGTGGGCACAGTACAGTCAGTGGGCCTGACACACACTGGCAGGCAACTGCAATTATATTTAAGGGTAAAAATTAAATGACTTTTTTATCTGCTAATGTACTGTGCTGCACTATATGAGTGGTGGACACTGCCAGTAGGCCAGTACAGTCAGTGGGCCTGACATCACTGGCAGGCAACTGCAATTATATTAAAGGGTAAAGAATTATAATTACTTTTTTATCTGCAAGGTACTGTGACCACCCAATATGAGTGGTGGGCACTGGCAGTGGGCACAGTACAGTCTGTGGGCCTGACACACACTTGGCAGTCAACTGCAAATTATATTAAAGGGTAAAAATTAAATGACTTTTTATCTGCAAGGTACTGTGCCACTCAATATGAGTGGTGGGCACTGGCAGTGGGCACAGTACAGTCTGTGGGCCTGACACACACTGGCAGGCAACTGCAATTATATTAAAGCATAAAAATTAAATGACTTTTTATCTGCAAGGTACTGTGCCATCCGATATGAATGGTGGGCACTGGCAGTCGGGCACAGTACAGTCCGTGGGCCTGACACTCACTGGCAGGCAACTGCAATTAGATTAAAGGGTAAAAATAAATGACTTTTTTATCTGCAAGGTACTCTGCCATCCCATATGAGTGATTGGTACTGGCAGTGGGCACAGTACAGTCAGTGGGCCTGACACACACTAGCTAAGCAACTGCAATTAGATTAAGGGTAAAATTAAATGACTTTTTATCTGCAAGGTACTGTGCCACCCAATATGAGTGGTGGGCACTGGAAGTGGGCACAGTACAGTCAGTGGGACCTGACACACACTGGCAGGTCAACTGCAATTATATTAAAGGGTAAAAATGAAATGACTTTTTTATCTGCAAGGTACTCTGCCTTCCGATATGATTGATGGGCACTGGCAGTGGGCACAGTACAGTCAGTGGGCCTGACACACACTGGCAGGCAACTGCAATTAGATTAAAGGGTAAAAATTAAATTACTTTTTATCTGCAAGGTACTGTGCCACCATACTTGAGGTGGTGGGCATTTGGTACTGTACAGTTAGTTGGCCTGACACTCACTGGCAAGCAACTGCAATTATATTAAAGGGTAAAATTAGAGATGAGCGAACACCTGGAAGTTCGTTCGGGAAGATTCGGCCGAACTTCCCGAAAATGTTCGGGTTCGGATCCGAACTCGACCGAGCTTATCCCGAACCCATTGAAGTCAATGGGGACCCGTACTGGAGGCACTAAAAAGACTCGTAAAATAGTCAGGAAAGGGCTAGAGGGCTGCAAAGGCAGCAAAATGTGAAGGTAAATCCCCTGCAAACAAATGTGGATAGAGCAAATGAATTAAAATAAAATAAATAAATAAAAATTAACCAATATCAATTCAGAGAGAGGTCCCACAGCAGAGAATCATGCGTCATATCACCCACCACTGGAGAAGGCTACTTTCAGTTATTTCGGCCCCAGCACCCAGACCTAGGATACAGTTCCCACTGCATGGAATCATCGTCCTTATCACCACCACTCGAGAAGGCCACTTTCAGTTATTTCGGCCCAACACCCAGACAGAGGAGAGAGTCCCACAGCAAGGAATCATGCGTCATATCACCCACCCTGGAGAAGGCCACTTTCAGTTATTTCGCCCACCCAGACCGAGGATAGGTCCCACTGCAGGAGTCATGCGTCATATCACCCACCACTGGAGAAGGCCACTTTCAGTTATTTCGCCCCGCACCCAGACCAAGGATACAGGTCCCACTGCAAGGAATCATTCGTCATATCACCCACCACTGGAGAAGGCCACTTTCAGTTATTTCGGCCCAGCACCCAGACAGAGGGAGAGGTCCCACAGCAAGGAATCATCGTCATATTGCCCACCACTGAGAAGGCCACTTTCAGTTATTCGGCACAGCACCCAGACAGAGGAGAGGTCCCACAGCAAGGAATCATGCGTCATATCACCCACCACTGGAGAAGGCCACTTTCAGTTGTCTTCGGCCCAGCACCCAGACCAAGGATACAGGTCCCCACTGCAAGGAATCAGTCGTCATATCACCCACCACTGGAGAAGGCCACTTTCAGTTATTTCGGCCCAGCACCCAGACCAAGGATACAGGTCCCACTGCAAGGAATCATGCGTCATATCAACCACCACTGGAGAAGGCTACTTTCAGTTATTTCGGCCTACACTCCAGACCGAGGATACAGGTCCCACTGCATGGAATCATGCGTCATATCACCCACCACTGGAAAGGCCACTTTCAGTAATTTCGGCCCAGCACCCAGACAGAGGAGAGAGGTCCCACAGCAAGGAATCATGCGTCATATCACCCACCACTGGAGAAGGCCACTTTCAGTTATTTCGGCCCCAGCACCCAGACCGAGGATAGAGGTCCCACAGCAAGGAATCATGCGTCATATCACCCACCACTGGAGAAGGCCACTTTCAGTTATTTCGGCCCCAGCACCCAGACAGAGGATACAGGTCCCACAGCAAGGAATCATGCGTCATATCACCCACCACTGGAGAAGGCCACTTTCAGTTATTTCGGCCCCAGCACCCAGACAGAGGAGAGAGGTCCCACAGCAAGGAATCATGCGTCATATCACCCACCACTGGAGAAGGCCACTTTCAGTTATTTCGGCCCCAGCACCCAGACAGAGGAGAGAGGTCCCACAGCAAGGAATCATGCGTCATATCACCCACCACTGGAGAAGGCCACTTTCAGTTATTTCGGCCCCAGCACCCAGACCAAGGAGAGAGGTCCCACAGCAAGGAATCATGCGTCATATCACCCACCACTGGAGAAGGCCACTTTCAGTTATTTCGGCCCAGCACCCAGACCAAGGATACAGGTCCCACTGCAAGGAATCATGCGTCATATCACCCACCACTGGAGAAGGCCACTTTCAGTTATTTCGGCCCAGCACCCAGACAGAGGATAGAGGTCCCACAGCAAGGAATCATGCGTCATATCACCCACCACTGGAGAAGGCCACTTTCAGTTATTTCGGCCCAGCACCCAGACCAAGGATACAGGTCCCACTGCAAGGAATCATGCGTCATATCACCCACCACTGGAGAAGGCCACTTTCAGTTATTTCGGCCCAGCACCCAGACCGAGGATACAGGTCCCACTGCAAGGAATCATGCGTCATATCACCCACCACTGGAGAAGGCCACTTTCAGTTATTTCGGCCCCAGCACCCAGACAGAGGAGAGGTCCCACAGCAAGGAATCATGCGTCATATCACCCACCACTGGAGAAGGCCACTTTCAGTTATTTCGGCCCCAGCACCCAGACCGAGGATACAGGTCCCACTGCAAGGAATCATGCGTCATATCACCCACCACTGGAGAAGGCCACTTTCAGTTATTTCGGCCCAGCACCCAGACCGAGGATACAGGTCCCACAGCAAGGAATCATGCGTCATATCACCCACCACTGGAGAAGGCCACTTTCAGTTATTTCGGCTCAGCACCCAGACCGAGGATACAGGTCCCACAGCAAGGAATCATGCGTCATATCACCCACCACTGGAGAAGGCCACTTTCAGTTATTTCGGCCCAGCACCCAGACAGAGGAGAGAGGTCCCACAGCAAGGAATCATGCGTCATATCACCCACCACTGGAGAAGGCCACTTTCAGTTATTTCGGCCCCAGCACCCAGACAGAGGAGAGAGGTCCCACAGCAAGGAATCATGCGTCATATCACCCACCACTGGAGAAGGCCACTTTCAGTTATTTCGGCCCAGCACCCAGACCAAGGATACAGGTCCCACTGCAAGGAATCATGCGTCATATCACCCACCACTGGAGAAGGCCACTTTCAGTTATTTCGGCCCCAGTACCCAGACCGAGGATACAGGTCCCACTGCAAGGAATCATGCGTCATATCACCCACCACTGGAGAAGGCCACTTTCAGTTATTTCGGCCCCAGCACCCAGACAGAGGAGAGAGGTCCCACAGCAAGGAATCATGCGTCATATCACCCACCACTGGAGAAGGCCACTTTCAGTTATTTCGGCCCCAGCACCCAGACCGAGGATACAGGTCCCACAGCAAGGAATCATGCGTCATATCACCCACCACTGGAGAAGGCCACTTTCAGTTATTTCGGCCCCAGCACCCAGACCGAGGATACAGGTCCCACAGCAAGGAATCATGCGTCATATCACCCACCACTGGAGAAGGCCACTTTCAGTTATTTCGGCCCAGCACCCAGACCGAGGATACAGGTCCCACTGCAAGGAATCATGCGTCATATCACCCACCACTGGAGAAGGCCACTTTCAGTTATTTCGGCCCCAGCACCCAGACAGAGGAGAGAGGTCCCACAGCAAGGAATCATCAAAATTAGGGTTATTCACTCTAGAAAAAGACGACTGAGGGGAGATCTAATAACTATGTATAAATATATCAGGGGTCAGTACAAAGATCTCTCCCATCATCTATTTATCCCCAGGACTGTGACTGTGACGAGGGGACATCCTCTGCGTCTGAGGAAAGAAGGTTTGTACACAAACATAGAAAAGGGTTCTTCACGGTATGAGCAGTGAGACTATGGAACTCTCTGCCTGAGGAGGTGGTGATGGTGAGTACAATAAAGGAATTCAAGAGGGGCCTGGATGTATTTCTGGAGCCGTAATAATATTTCAGGCTATAGCTACTAAAGATGGATCGTTGATCCAGGGAGTTATTCTGATTGCCCGTTTGGAGTCGGGAAGGAATTTTTTCCCTTAAGTGGGGAAAATTGGCTCTACCTCACAGGGGTTTTTGCCTTCCTCTGGATCAACTTGCAGGAAACAGGTCGAACTGGATGGACAAAAGTCTTTTTCGGCCTTATATACTATGTTACTATGTTACTAGGTTACTATTTCATCCAATAATCCACTTAAACAAAAAACAAAGATAAAAAACAAAAAATAAAGAAATAAAGAAATCGAAAAATACAACAATAAAATAATATAACATTAATGAACAGAACCTAAAGTAAAATGGATAGGGTACCATTATTTATGTAGATCCACCAAAACTGGATATTATGATATATACAGTTGCCCCTTATGTGAGGAATACCCTTAAATAATTAATAATAAAAACTTTTTTGCTGCACAACATGAATGTATAAGTAAATTAACCTTCTTAAGGATTTTATATGACAACCTACTGCAACAAATTTTAAAACCTTTTTTTCTTTTTTTATACATTTTTGTTTATATTTGCATGTTTTATTATTGTTTTGATATTTTTTCATATGATATATAAATATGATATGGTGATGACAAGCAAGCTTGGATACATTTTGCCTTCATCAGAAGAAACTGATATATCAGTTTACATAACTTAATGAAAAAACGCAGAACTTTTAGAGAAAACCGCACATAAATCGCGATATGCATTTTTGACACTTTTGCATATGATGTACAAACATGATAATGTGATGACAAGCAACTTTGGATTTATTGTTCCTTTATTAGAAGAATTTGATAAAGTATTCCACACAATTTAATGTAAAAACGCAAAACTCCTAGAGAAAACCACAGAAATCGCATATGTATCGCACACTCCAACCATACCAGATAAAGCATTCCAGACCAGGTTTTATGGTTACCCTGAACCCACAGGTATATAAGAACCCAGAAAAGAAGTTGGGGGTAGCCACTGATGAAGGGAAAGCAATCCCCAAAACGCGTTTGGTGAACTAAGTCATACCCCTATACCACATCAGAGTCAAATGATCGGAGAAAACTACAAATAATACTTCTGGAGCGCTCCTAAACAAGTAGAAGACACCTTACAGTTATTTCCCCTCATCTGCTTTCCCGGAACGCAGGCCCCGGCCCACGTGTCTGATCCAGGACTGCTGAACAACGTGGATGCGGGCGCGTGGCTGCCACGGCTGCTCAGAGTAAACGCCAAGATTGCAGTCGGCAGAAGATACACAAGAAGGTGAATTCACAGCGTCTACAGGTAAGACCATATAATCTCTTTCCCATCACAGCCATAGACACGAGGAAAGAATAAATAACAGGTACCTGTAAATGATTTTAAGTGTGTAATATGACTTGGCAACCCAGCAGCATTTAATATATTAGGATTCTAGCGACTCAGTATCCCTGATTATATGTCATCTGGGACTCCTCCTGAATATATTAGGACATCATTTGAGGACATTTAAGATCCATATTACCTGACCCAACACAAAGGAAACTCTGGGGATACAATATATTGAATTTACAGACATTCTGGACTGTGAACATTTGGATAGTACCTATGGATTTTTGTATGAATTTTTTATGGTAATATGATGAATTCTAGACTATTGATGAACATTTAAGAGACATTGTTTTTATCTAATTAGGATTCTTTAATATTCTTTTTAGTCCTCATCATCTGAGGACTAATTTTTTTAAAAAAATTGGGGGTGTGATTTTATGCATTTACAAATATTTTATATCAATATCAATAAATATTTTTATGTATAAATATACCCTTTTTTTTAGTAATTCTATATAATTTGTGCTATCTCCCTACACGTCTGAGGGCCAGTCTCAAGATAAATGTAATTGGATGCATATTTCTAAAAGGGTGAGTCAGTAGAGACTAGAGCACCTTTCCAGATTTGCAAGGGAGTGAGCTATTTACCTATTACACTACTTTAAGCAATTAATAGATCTGCCATTACCAAGTGGCTATTTATTGCCGACTCTTGTTCCATACAGTATTGCTGCTACTGCCACAGCTGCTACTTCTACCAATTCCACTAGTGCCAACCCTACATAGACACACTCTCAGGTTACATACTGTACTGCTGCTGCCACCGCTGTTATTACTGCAACTACTACTACTGCTGCACAGTACACCAACACATTAAAGTAACACAATCTTATATTGCATAACATCTTAATTTCAAATACATATATAAAAATTTTAATACATAATACAATTATTGATAAAAATGGATTCCAATGTGGCAGTAGGCGGTCAAGTCGGTTAAACAAGGTAAGAATGAGAGGAATTCATATACATGCAAATGCACAATACATTCAATACTAGAGATGTCGCGAACATAAAATTTTCCGTTCGTAGCGGCGAATGCGAATTTCCTCAAATGTTCGCGAACGGACCAACTGCCATAGACTTCAATAGGCAGGTGAATTTTAAAACCCACAGGGACTCTTTCTAGCCACAATAGTGATGGAAAAGTTGTTTCAAGGGGACTAACACCTGGACTGTGGCATGCCGAAGGGGATCCATGGCAAAACTCCCATAGAAAATTACGTAGTGGACGCAGAGTCGGGTTTTAATCCATAAAGGGCATAAATCACCTACATTCCTAAATTGTTTGGAATAACGTGCTTTAAAACATCCAGTATGTGTATACGATCAGATATGATATTGTATCGATCAGGTAGTGTAAGGGTTACGCCCGCTTCACAGTGACAGACCAAACTCTGACAGACCAAACTCCCCATTTAACGCACGACAAACAACTGCAAAGAGTTGTCAATAGTTGACACACTCATGACATACATTTTATTACTCTATGCATCAATCTTGGTGTAGTGATGACTATGCTCATATGCACGTTCGGGAGATTGCAGGCGATGGCGGTTTTTCAAAGCCTGTGGTCGTGCTGAGGTAGTTCAGTGACAGTTAAGTGACCCAGAAAACAATGATTTTGCAGTGTGGGCCCATTAATGATCTTAATTTAATGATCACCTTAGATGATCACAAAGAAAAGTAATGTTTTTTGTATGAAAAATTATCCAGCCAATCGCTTTTGGTCTGTTCACAATAAAGGCACGAACTCATCTGGGGTGTGCCAACATTGCCAGAGGTGATCGCTTCATTGTGATGCGCAAGCTCCTTCACCACAACAAGGTAACGATCACGAAGGGAAAGTGACACATGTATGTGTCTTTCTTTTTGTTTTGTTTTGCAGCTGCAGTGCAGCACCAGAGGCCAGAAAAATTAGGCATGTACACATGCCAGAAAAATTTGGTATTGTTGCAACGGCACATGTGTCAACTTGCCCAAATTCAATGCCGCCAACAGATTGCTTCCGTTGTCACACACCACTATGCCGATCTCCAGTTGGTGCGGGGTCAGCCACTGATCCACCTGTGCGTTCAGGGCGGACAGGAGTGCTGGTCCGTGTGACTCTCTGCTTGCAGGCAAGTCAACCCAAAGACGGCGTGACACCGTCGTATCCGGGATGTGGAATAGCCCCTGGGGAGCTGGGGGTGCAGTTGATGTGGAGCAAGACGCAGCAGCAGAAGAGGACTCATCCGAGGAGCTTAGAGAAGAGGATGGAGTAGGAGGAGTAGAGGAAGTGGCAGCAGGCCTGCCTGCAAGTCGTGGCGGTTTCACCAACTCCGCAGCAGAGCCACACATTCCATGCTTGGCAGCCGTCAGCAGGTTTACCCAATGCGCAGTGTACGTGATATACCTGCCCTGACCGTGCTTTGCAGACCAGGTATCAGTGGTCAGATGGACCCTTGCCCCAACACTGTGTGCCAGGCATGCCATGACTTCCTTTTGCACAATAGAGTACAGGTTGGGGATTGCCTTTTGTGGAAAAACAATTCCGCCAAGTACCTTCCACTGCGGTGTCCCATTAGCTACAAATGTTTTGAAGGCCTTAAACTCCACCAGCTTGTATGGTAAAAGCTGACGGGCTAAGAGTTCCATTGATCCAGGCAAGGGGTGACTCTGTGAAATTGGCTTTGTACGCTCAAACATTTCCTTGACAGACACCTGACTGTGGGCAGATGAGCAGGAACTGCTGAAGGTGAGAGGCAGAGTGGGGGTGGTTGAGAGGGGCAAGGAGGACAGCAGTGGTTGACGTGGCTGAAGATGCTGGACCAGAAGGAGGATGGTGGCTTTGAGTACGTGAGCTGCTTGTACTCATGTGTTGATCCCATAGGCGTTTGTGATGTGAGATCATGTGCCTTCGAAAAGCAGTTGTACCTAGGTGGGTGTTGGACTTCTGACACAGGTTGCAAATGGCATTGTTGTTTTCAGAGGCAGACACACAAAAGATGCCACACTGATGAGCTTTGCAATGATGGCATTCTGGTGGTGGCAACAGCATGCATTGATTGGCGTGCTGTCTGGCTGACCCCAGGTGCCGATACATACTGTCTGACTGTGCCACTTGCTCCTTGCGACGACCTCCCTCTGCTTCCAACTCATCTCCTCCTCCTCTCTGTCTCCCCATCTGAACTTTCCCCTGTTCTTCTTCTCTTCGAGCGAGCACCCACGTGACATTCACGGACACATCGTCATCATCAACCGCTTCACTTGTATCTGACAACTCAGCAAAGGAAGCAGCAGTGAGTACAACATCATCATTATCACACCGTATGTCCATGTGTGTAATGCTGCCTGACTGAGACATATCCCTGTAATCTTCATCCTCTGGCAATAATGGTTGCGCATCACTCATTTCTTCCTACTGATGTGTAAATAACTCCTCTGACAGATCAAGTGAAGCGGCTGTGGTGCTAGTGTTGGTGGTGGCAGCGGGCGGGCGAGTGGTAACTTGAGAGGTGCCTGAAGCTGAGCGGGAGGAGGATGGTGCGCCAGGGTTCCGTGCGGATGCCGTAGAAGATTGGGTCCTCTGTAAGCCAGTCAACTATGTCCTCAGAATTTTTGAGTTCAGGTTACGTGGCCTCTGAACACTGGGCATTATTCTAGGGCCAAGGGAAATCACAGCACCACGACCACGAGCGGCCCCTGTGGGTGGCCTCCCTCTGCCTGTCATTTTTTTAGATTAGTGGTACTGTGCGTGCAAGGAGCTGTGCCACCCTATTTGAGTGGTGGGTAGTGGGCACAGTACAGTCAGTGGGCCTAACACACACTGGCAGGCAACTGCAATTATATTAAAGGGTAAAAATTAAATGACTTTTTATCTGCAAGGTACTGTGCCACCCGATATGAGTGGTGGGCACTGGCAGTAGGCACAGTACAGTCTGTGGGCCTGACACACACTGGCAGGCAACTGCAATTATATTAGAGGGTAAACATTAAATGACTTTTTATCTGCAAGGTACTATGCCACCCGATATGAGTGGTGGGCACTGGCAGTGGGCACAGTACAGTCTGTGGGCCTGACACACACTGGCAAGCAACTGCAATTATATTAACTGGTAAAAATTAAATGACTTTTTAATCTGCAAGGTACTGTGCCACACAATATGAGTGGTGGGAACTGGCAGTGGGCACAGTACAGTCAGTGGGCCTGACACACACTGGCAGGCAACTGCAATTAAATTAAAGTGTAAAAATAAATGACTTTATTATCTGCAAGGAACTGTGCCACCCTGTATGAGTGGTGGGCAGTGGGCACAGTATAGTCAGTAAGCCTAACAATCACTGTCAGGCAACTGCAATTATATTAGAGAAGGAAAAATGAAATGGCATTTTTATCTGAAAGGTACTGTGCCACCATACATGACTGGTGGGCACTGGCAGTGGTCACACTACAGTTTGTGGGCCTGACACACACTGGCAGTCAACTGCAATAATATTAAAGGGTAAAAATGTAATGACTTTTTTATCTGCAAGGTACTGTGTCATCCGATATGAGTGATGGGCATTGGCAGTAGGCACAGTACAGTCAGTGGGACTGACACTCACTGGCAGGCAGCCGCAATTATTTTAAAGGGTAAAAATGGAATTACTTTTTTATCTGCAAGGTACTGAGCCACACTATATGAGTGGTGGGCAGTGTGCACAGTACAGTCAGTAGGCCTGACACACACTGGCATGCAACTTCAATTATATTAAAGGGTAAAAATTAAATGACTTGTTTATCTGCAAGGTATGATGCCATCCGATATGAGTGGTGGGCACTGGCAGTGGGCACAGTACAATCAGTTGGCCTGATATACACTGGCAGGCAACTGCAATTATATTAAAGGGTAAAAATTAAATGACTTTATTATCTGCAAGGTACTGTGCACCATACATGAGTGGTGGGCAGTGGGCACTGTACAGTCAGTCGGCCTGACACCCACTGGCAGGCAACTGCAATTATATTAAAGTGTAAAATTTTATGACTTTTTTATCTGCAAGGTACTGTGCTATCCGATATGAGTGATGGTCATTGGCAGTTGGCACAGTACAGTCAGTGGGCCTGACACTCACTGGCAGGCAGCCGCAATTATTTTAAAGGGTAAAAATGGAATTACTTTTTTATCTGCAATGTACTGTGCCACACAATAAGAGTGGTGGGCAGTGGGCACAGTACAGTCAGTGTGCCTAACACTCACTGGCAGGCAACTGCAATTATATTACAGAGGGAAAATGTACTGACTTTTTATCTGCAAGGTACTGTGCCAAACTATAAAAGTGGTGGGCATTGGGAACAGTACAGTCAGTGGGCCTGACTAACACTGGCAGGCAACTACAATTATATTAAAGGGTAAAAATTGTATGACTTTTTATCTGCAAGGTACTGTGCCACCCATTATGAATGGTGGGCACAGTACAGTCTATGGGCATGGCACTCACTGTTAGGCAGCTGCAATTATATTAAAGGGCAAAATTATATAACTTTTTTATCTGCAATGTACTGTGCCACACTATATGAGTGGTGGGCAGTGGGCACAGTACAGTCAGTGGGCCTGACTCACACTGGCAAGCAAATGCAATTATATTAAAGGGCAAAAATTAAATGACTTTTTATCTGCAAGGTACTGTGCCACCCATTATGAGTGGTGTGCACTGGCAGTGATCATAGTACAGTTTGTGTGCCTGACACACACTGGCAGGCAACTGCAATTATATTAAAGGGTAAAAATTAAATGACTTTTTTATCTGCAAGGTACTGTGCCACCTGATATGAGTGGTGGGCAGTGGGCAGTGGGCATAGTGCAATTTTTGGGCCTGACACACACCGGCAGGAAACTGCAATCATATTAAAGGGTAAAAATTAAATGACTTTTATTTGCAAGGTACTGTACCACCCTATGTGAGTTGTGGGCAGTGGGCACAGAACAGTCTGTGAGCCTGACACTCACTGGCAGGCAACTGCAATTATATTTAAGGGTAAAAATGAAATGACTTTTTATCTACAAGGTACTGTGACATCCGATATGAGTGGTGGGCACTGGCATTGGGCACAGTACAGTCAGTGGGCTTGACACTCACTGGCAGTCAACTGCAATTATATTAAAGTGTAAAAGTTAAATGACTTTTATGTCCAAGCTACTGTACCACCCTATGTGAGTTGTGGGCAGTGGGCACAGTACAGTCAGTGGGACTGACACACATTGGCAGTCAACTGCAATTATATTAAAGGGTAAAAATTAAATGAATTTTTATCTGCAAGGTACTGTGCCATCCGATATAAGTGGTGGGCACTGGCAGTGGGCACAGTACAGTCAGTGGGCCTGACATTCACTGTCAGGCAACTGCAATTATATTTAAGGGTAAAAATTCAATGACTTTTTTATCTACAAGGTTCTGTGCCATCTGATATGAGTGGTGGGCACTGGCAGTGGGCACAGTACAGTCAGTGGGCCTGACACTCACTGGCAGGCAACTGCAATTATATTAAAGGGTAAAAATTACATGACTTTTATTTGCAAGGTACTGTACCACCCTATGTGAGTTGTGGGCAGTGGGCACAGAACAGTCTGTGGGCCTGATATTCACTGGCAGGCAACTGCAATTATATTAAAGGGTAAAAATGTAATGACTTTTTATCTGCAAGGTACTGTGCCATCCAATATGAGTGTTGAGCACTGGCAGTGGGCACAGTACAGTCAGTGGGCCTGATACATATTGGCAGGCAACTGCAATTATATAAAAAGTTAAAAATGTAATGACTTTGTTATCTGCAATGTACTATGACATGCTATATGAGTGGTGGACACAGCCAGTAGGCCCGATACAGTCTGGGGGCCTGACACACTGGCAGGCAAGTGCAATTATATTAAAGGGTAAAAATTAAATGACTTTTTATCTGCAAGGTACTGTGACACCCCATATGAATGGTAGGCACTGGCAGTTTGCACAGTACAGTCTGTGGGCCTGACACTCACTGGCAGGCAACTGCAATTATATTAAAGTGTAAAAATTAAATAACTTTTTATCTGCAAAGTACTGTGCCACCCAATATGAGTGGTGGGCACTGGCAGTGCACACAGTACAGTCTGTGGGCCTGACACGCACTGGCAGGCAACTGCAATTATATTAAAGGGTAAAAATGAAATGACTTTTTTATCTACAAGGTACTGTGACACCCCATATGAATGGTAGGCACTGGCAGTGGGCACAGTACAGTCTGTGAGCCTGACACTCACTGGTAGGCAACTGCAATTATATTAAAGGGTAAAAATTAAATGCCTTTTTATCTGCAATGTAATGTGACACCATACATGAGTGGTGGGCAGTGGGCACTGTACTGTCAGTGGGCCTGACACACACTGGCAGGCAACTGCAATTATATTAAGGGGTAAAAATTAAATGACTTTTTTATCTGCAAGGTACTGTGCCACCCAATATGTGTGGTGGGTACTGACAGTGGGCACAGAACAGTCTGTTGGCCTGACACTCACTGGCATTCAACTGCAATTATATTAAAGGATAAAAATTTAAAGACTTTTTTATCTGCAAGGGACGGTGCCATCCGATATGAGTGGTGGGCACTAGCAGTGGGCACAGTACAGTCAGTGGGCCTGACACACATTGGCAGTCAACTGCAATTATATTAAAGGGTAAAAATTAAATGAATTTTTTATCTGCAAGGTACTGTGCCATCCGATATAAGTGGTGGGCACTGGCAGTGGGCACAGTACAGTCAGTGGGCCTGACATTCACTGTCAGGCAACTGCAATTATATTTAAGGGTAAAAATTCAATGACTTTTTTATCTACAAGGTTCTGTGCCATCTGATATGAGTGGTGGGCACTGGCAGTGGGCACAGTACAGTCAGTGGGCCTGACACTCACTGGCAGGCAACTGCAATTATATTAAAGGGTAAAAATTACATGACTTTTATTTGCAAGGTACTGTACCACCCTATGTGAGTTGTGGGCAGTGGGCACAGAACAGTCTGTGGGCCTGATATTCACTGGCAGGCAACTGCAATTATATTAAAGGGTAAAAATGTAATGACTTTTTTATCTGCAAGGTACTGTGCCATCCAATATGAGTGTTGAGCACTGGCAGTGGGCACAGTACAGTCAGTGGGCCTGATACATATTGGCAGGCAACTGCAATTATATAAAAAGTTAAAAATGTAATGACTTTGTTATCTGCAATGTACTATGACATGCTATATGAGTGGTGGACACAGCCAGTAGGCCCGATACAGTCTGGGGGCCTGACACACTGGCAGGCAAGTGCAATTATATTAAAGGGTAAAAATTAAATGACTTTTTATCTGCAAGGTACTGTGACACCCCATATGAATGGTAGGCACTGGCAGTTTGCACAGTACAGTCTGTGGGCCTGACACTCACTGGCAGGCAACTGCAATTATATTAAAGTGTAAAAATTAAATAACTTTTTATCTGCAAAGTACTGTGCCACCCAATATGAGTGGTGGGCACTGGCAGTGCACACAGTACAGTCTGTGGGCCTGACACGCACTGGCAGGCAACTGCAATTATATTAAAGGGTAAAAATGAAATGACTTTTTTATCTACAAGGTACTGTGACACCCCATATGAATGGTAGGCACTGGCAGTGGGCACAGTACAGTCTGTGAGCCTGACACTCACTGGTAGGCAACTGCAATTATATTAAAGGGTAAAAATTAAATGCCTTTTTATCTGCAATGTAATGTGACACCATACATGAGTGGTGGGCAGTGGGCACTGTACTGTCAGTGGGCCTGACACACACTGGCAGGCAACTGCAATTATATTAAGGGGTAAAAATTAAATGACTTTTTATCTGCAAGGTACTGTGCCACCCAATATGTGTGGTGGGTACTGACAGTGGGCACAGAACAGTCTGTTGGCCTGACACTCACTGGCATTCAACTGCAATTATATTAAAGGATAAAAATTTAAAGACTTTTTATCTGCAAGGGACGGTGCCATCCGATATGAGTGGTGGGCACTAGCAGTGGGCACAGTACAGTCAGTGGGCCTGACACACACTGGCAGGCAACTGCAATTATATTAAAAGTTAAAAATGTAATGACTTTTTATCTGCAATGTACTGTGACACGCTATATGAGTGGTGGACACTGCCAGTAGGCCCGATACAGTCTGTGGGCCTGACACACACTGGCAGGCAACTGCAATTATATTAAAGGGTAAAAATTAAATTACTTTTTTATCTGCAAGGTACTGTGACACCCCATATGAATGGTAGGCACTGGCAGTTTGCACAGTATAGTTTGTGGGCCTGCACGCACTGGTAGGCAACTGCAATTATATTAAAGTGTAAAAATTAAATGACTTTTTATCTGTAAGGTACTGTGACACCAAATATGAATGGTGGGCACTGGCAGTGGGCACAGTACAGTCTGTGGGAATGACAGTCACTGGCAGGCAACTGCAATTATATTAAAGGGTAAAAATGCAATGACTTTTTTATCTGCAAGGTACTGTGCTATCCGATTTGAGTGGTGAGCACTGGCAGTGGGCATAGTACAGTCAGTGGGCCTGACACTCACTGGCAGGCAACTCCAATTTTATTAATGGGTAAAAATTAAATAACTTTTTATCTGCAAAGTACTGTGCCACCCAATATGAGTGGTGGGCACTGGAATTGGCCACAGTACAGTCTGTGGGCCTGACATTCACTGGCAGGCAACTGCAATTATATTAAAGGGTAAAAATGTAATGACTTTTTTATCTGCAAGGTACTGTGCCATCCGATATGAGTGGTGAGCACTGGCAGTTGGCACAGTACAGTCAGTGGGCCTGATACATATTGGCAGGCAACTGCAATTATATTAAAAGTTAAAAATGTAATTACTTTTTTATCTGCAATGTACTGTGACACGCTATATGAGTGGTGGACACTGCCAGTAGGTCCGATACAGTCTGTAAGCCTGACCCACACTGGCAGGCAACTGCAATTATATTAAAGGGTAAAAATTAAATAACTTTTTACCTGCAAAGTACTGTGTCACCCTATATGAGTGGTGGGCACTGGCAGTGCACACAGTACAGTCTGTGGGCCTGACACACACTGGCAGGCAACTGCAATTATATTAAAGGGTAACAAATAAATGACTTTTTATCTGCAAGGTACTGTGACACCCAATATGAATGGTGGGCACTGGCAGTGGGCACAGTACAGTCTGTGGGCCTGACACTCATTGGCAGGCAACTGCAATTATATTAAAGGGTAAAAATTTAATGACTTTTTTATCTGCAAGGTACTGTGCCATCCGATATGAGTGGTGGGCACTAGCAGTGGGCACAGAACAGTCAGTGGGCCTGACACACACTGGCAGGCAACTGCAATTATATTAAAGGGTAAAAATTAAATGACTTTTTATCTACAAGGTACTGTGACACGCCATATGAATGGTAGGCACTGGCAGTGGGCACAGTACAGTCTGTGAGCCTGACACTCACTGGCAGGCAACTGCAATTATATTTAAGGGTAATAATTAAACGACATTTTTTATCTACAAGGTACTGTGCCATCCGATATGAGTGGTGAGCACTGGCAGTGGGCACAGTACAGTCAGTGGGACTGACACTCACTGGCAGGCAACTGCAATTTTATGAAAAGGTAAAAATTAAATGACTTTTTTATCTGCAATTACTGTGACACGCTATATTTGTGGTGGACACTGCCAGTAGGCACAGTACAGTCTGTGGGCCTGACACACACTGGCAGAAAACTGCAATTATATTAAAGGATAATAATTAAATGACTTTTTATCTGCAAGGTATTGTGCCATCTGATATGAGTGGTGGAGCACTGGCAGTGGGCACAGTACAGTCAGTGGGCTGACACTCACTGGCAGGCAACTGCAACTATATTAAAGGTTAAAAATATAATGACTTTTTATCTGCAAGGTACTGTTACACCCAATATGAATGGTGGGCACTGGCATTGGGCAGAGTACAGTCTGTGGGCCTGACACTCACTGGCAGGAAACTGCAATTATATTAAGGGCAAAATTAAAGACTTTTTTATCTGCAAGGTAGAGTACATTAAAGGATAATAATTAAAATGACTTTTATCTGCAAGGTATTGTGCCATCTGATATGAGTGGTGGGCACTGGCAGTGGGCACAGTACAGTCAGTGGGCTGACACTCACTGGCAGGCAACTGCAATTATATTAAAGGTTAAAAATATAATGACTTTTTATCTGCAAGGTACTGTTACACCCAATATGAATGGTGGGCACTGGCATTGGGCAGAGTACAGTCTGTGGGCCTGACACTCACTGGCAGGAAACTGCAATTATATTAAAGGGTAAAAATTAAAGGACTTTTTATCTGCAAGGTAAGTGACACCATACATGAGTGGTGGGCAGTTGGCACTGTCCCGTCAGTGGGCCTGACACACACTGGCAGGCAACTGCAATCATATTAAGGGTAAAAATTAAATTACTTTCTTATCTGCAAGGTACTTTGCTCCCCAATATGAGTGGTGGGCACTGGCTGTGGGCACAGTACAGGCTGTGGGTCTGACACTCACTTGCAGGCAACTGCAATTATATTAAAGGGTAAAAATGAAATGACTTTTTATCTACAAGGTACTGTGACACCCCATATGAATGGTAGGCACTGGCAGTGGGCACAGTACAGTCTGTGAGCCTGACACTCACTGGTAGGCAACTGCAATTATATTAAAGGGTAAAAATTAAATGCCTTTTTATCTGCAATGTAATGTGACACCATACATGAGTGGTGGGCAGTGGGCACTGTACTGTCAGTGGGCCTGACACACACTGGCAGGCAACTGCAATTATATTAAGGGTAAAAATTAAATGACTTTTTATCTGCAAGGTACTGTGCCACCCAATATGTGTGGTGGGTACTGACAGTGGGCACAGAACAGTCTGTTGGCCTGACACTCACTGGCATTCAACTGCAATTATATTAAAGGATAAAAATTTAAAGACTTTTTATCTGCAAGGGACGGTGCCATCCGATATGAGTGGTGGGCACTAGCAGTGGGCACAGTACAGTCAGTGGGCCTGACACACACTGGCAGGCAACTGCAATTATATTAAAAGTTAAAAATGTAATGACTTTTTTATCTGCAATGTACTGTGACACGCTATATGAGTGGTGGACACTGCCAGTAGGCCCGATACAGTCTGTGGGCCTGACACACACTGGCAGGCAACTGCAATTATATTAAAGGGTAAAAATTAAATTACTTTTTTATCTGCAAGGTACTGTGACACCCCATATGAATGGTAGGCACTGGCAGTTTGCACAGTATAGTTTGTGGGCCTGCACGCACTGGTAGGCAACTGCAATTATATTAAAGTGTAAAAATTAAATGACTTTTTTATCTGTAAGGTACTGTGACACCAAATATGAATGGTGGGCACTGGCAGTGGGCACAGTACAGTCTGTGGGAATGACAGTCACTGGCAGGCAACTGCAATTATATTAAAGGGTAAAAATGTAATGACTTTTTATCTGCAAGGTACTGTGCTATCCGATTTGAGTGGTGAGCACTGGCAGTGGGCATAGTACAGTCAGTGGGCCTGACACTCACTGGCAGGCAACTCCAATTTTATTAATGGGTAAAAATTAAATAACTTTTTATCTGCAAAGTACTGTGCCACCCAATATGAGTGGTGGGCACTGGAATTGGCCACAGTACAGTCTGTGGGCCTGACATTCACTGGCAGGCAACTGCAATTATATTAAAGGGTAAAAATGTAATGACTTTTTTATCTGCAAGGTACTGTGCCATCCGATATGAGTGGTGAGCACTGGCAGTTGGCACAGTACAGTCAGTGGGCCTGATACATATTGGCAGGCAACTGCAATTATATTAAAAGTTAAAAATGTAATTACTTTTTTATCTGCAATGTACTGTGACACGCTATATGAGTGGTGGACACTGCCAGTAGGTCCGATACAGTCTGTAAGCCTGACCCACACTGGCAGGCAACTGCAATTATATTAAAGGGTAAAAATTAAATAACTTTTTACCTGCAAAGTACTGTGTCACCCTATATGAGTGGTGGGCACTGGCAGTGCACACAGTACAGTCTGTGGGCCTGACACACACTGGCAGGCAACTGCAATTATATTAAAGGGTAACAAATAAATGACTTTTTTATCTGCAAGGTACTGTGACACCCAATATGAATGGTGGGCACTGGCAGTGGGCACAGTACAGTCTGTGGGCCTGACACTCATTGGCAGGCAACTGCAATTATATTAAAGGGTAAAAATTTAATGACTTTTTTATCTGCAAGGTACTGTGCCATCCGATATGAGTGGTGGGCACTAGCAGTGGGCACAGAACAGTCAGTGGGCCTGACACACACTGGCAGGCAACTGCAATTATATTAAAGGGTAAAAATTAAATGACTTTTTTATCTACAAGGTACTGTGACACGCCATATGAATGGTAGGCACTGGCAGTGGGCACAGTACAGTCTGTGAGCCTGACACTCACTGGCAGGCAACTGCAATTATATTTAAGGGTAATAATTAAACGACATTTTTTTATCTACAAGGTACTGTGCCATCCGATATGAGTGGTGAGCACTGGCAGTGGGCACAGTACAGTCAGTGGGACTGACACTCACTGGCAGGCAACTGCAATTTTATGAAAAGGTAAAAATTAAATGACTTTTTATCTGCAATTACTGTGACACGCTATATTTGTGGTGGACACTGCCAGTAGGCACAGTACAGTCTGTGGGCCTGACACACACTGGCAGAAAACTGCAATTATATTAAAGGATAATAATTAAATGACTTTTTATCTGCAAGGTATTGTGCCATCTGATATGAGTGGTGGGCACTGGCAGTGGGCACAGTACAGTCAGTGGGCTGACACTCACTGGCAGGCAACTGCAATTATATTAAAGGTTAAAAATATAATGACTTTTTTATCTGCAAGGTACTGTTACACCCAATATGAATGGTGGGCACTGGCATTGGGCAGAGTACAGTCTGTGGGCCTGACACTCACTGGCAGGAAACTGCAATTATATTAAAGGGTAAAAATTAAAGGACTTTTTATCTGCAAGGTAAAGTGACACCATACATGAGTGGTGGGCAGTTGGCACTGTCCCGTCAGTGGGCCTGACACACACTGGCAGGCAACTGCAATCATATTAAGGGGTAAAAATTAAATTACTTTCTTATCTGCAAGGTACTTTGCTCCCCAATATGAGTGGTGGGCACTGGCTGTGGGCACAGTACAGGCTGTGGGTCTGACACTCACTTGCAGGCAACTGCAATTATATTAAAGGGTAACAATTTAATGACTTTTTTATCTGCAAGGTACTGTGCCATCCGATATGAGTGGTGGGCACTGGCGTGGGCACAGTACAGTCAGTGGGCCTGACACTCACTGGCAGGCAACTGCAATTATATTTAAGGGTAAAAATGAAATGACTTTTTATCTACAAGGTACTGTGCCATCCGATATGAGTGGTGGGCACTGGCAGTGGGCACAGTACAGTCAGTGGGCTTGACACTCACTGGCAGTCAACTGCAATTATATTAAAGTGTAAAAGTTAAATTACTTTTATGTGCAAGCTACTGTACCACCCTATGTGAGTTGTGGGCAGTGGGCACAGTACAGTCAGTGGGAATGACACACATTGGCAGTCAACTGCAATTATATTAAAGGGTAAAAATTTAATATCTTTTTTATCTGCAAGGTACTGTGCCACCATACATGAGTGGTGGGCAGTGGGCACAGTACAGTCAGTTGGCCTGACACTCACTGGCAGGCAACTGCAATTATAGTTAAGGGTAAAAATTAAATGACTTTTTTATCTGCAAGGTACTGTGCTATCCGATATAAGTGGTGGGCACTGGCAGTGGGCACAGTACAGTCAGTGGGCCTGACATTCACTGTCAGGCAACTGCAAGTATATTTAAGGGTAAAAATTCAATGACTTTTTATCTACAAGGTACTGTGCCATCCGATATGAGTGGTGGGCACTGGCAGGGGGCACAGTACAGTCAGTGGGCCTTACACTCACTGGCAGGCAACTGCAATTATATTTAAGGGTAAAAGTTAAATGACTTTTTTATCTTCAAGGTACTGTGCCATCCGATATGAGTGGTGGGCACTGGCAGTGGGCACAGTACAGTCAGTGGGCCTGACACTCACTTGCAGGCAACTGCAATTATATTAAAGGGTAAAAATTTAATTACTTTTTTATCTGCAAGGTACTGTGCCATCCGATATGAGTGGTGGGCACTGGTAGTGGGCACAGTACAGTCAGTGGGCCTGACACTCACTGGCAGGCAACTGCAATTATATTAAATGGTAAAAATTAAATGACTTTTATTTGCAAGGTACTGTACCACCCTATGTGAGTTGTGGGCAGTGTGCAAAGAACAGTCTGTGGGCCTGCAATATACTGTGCCACCTAATATGAGTGGTGGGCACTGGCAGTGCACACAGTACAGTCTGTGGGCCTGACACTCACTGGCATGCAACTGCAATTATATACAAGGGTAAAAATAAAATATCTTTTTATCTGCAAGGTACTGTGCCACCATACATGAGTGGTAGGCAGTGGGCACAGTACAGTCAGTTGGCCTGACACTCACTGGCAGGCAACTGCAATTATAGTTAAGGGTAAAAATTAAATGACTTTTTTATCTGCAAGGTACTGTGCCATCCGATATAAGTGGTGGGCACTGGCAGTGGGCACAGTACAGTCAGTGGGCCTGACATTCACTGTCAGGCAACTGCAATTATATTTAAGGGTAAAAATTAAATGACTTTTTTATCTGCAATTACTGTGACACGCTATATTTGTGGTGGACACTGCCAGTAGGCACAGTACAGTCTGTGGGCCTGACACACACTGGCAGACAACTGCAATTATATTAAAGGATAATAATTAAATGACTTTTTATTTGCAAGGTATTGTGCCATCTGATATGAGTGGTGGGCACTGGCAGTGGGCACAGTACATTCAGTGGGCTGACACTCACTGGCAGGCAACTGCAATTATATTAAAGGTTAAAAATATAATGACTTTTTTATCTGCAAGGTACTGTTACACCCAATATGAATGGTGGTCACTGGCATTGGGCAGAGTACAGTCTGTGGGCCTTACTCTCACTGGCAGGAAACGGCAATTATACTAAAGGGTACAAATTAAATGACTTTTTATCTGCAAGGTAAAGTGACACCATACATGAGTGGTTGGCAGTTGGCACTGTACCGTCAGTGGGCCTGACACACACTGGCAGGCAACTGCAATCATATTAAGGGGTAAAAATTTAATGACTTTTTTATCTGCAAGGTACTGTGCCATCCGATATGAGTGGTGGGCAATGGCCGTGGGCACAGTACAGTCTGTGGGCCTGACTCTCACTGGCAGGCAACTGCAATTATATTAAAGGGTAAAAATTTAATGACGTTTTTATCTGCAAGGTACTGTGCCATCCGATATGAGTGGTGGGCACTAGCAGTGGGCACAGTACAGTCAGTGGGCCTGACACACACTGGCAGGCAACTGCAATTATATTAAAGGGTAAAAATTAAATGACTTTTTATCTACAAGGTACTGTGCCATCCAATATGAGTGGTGGGCACTGGCAGAGGGCACAGTACAGTCAGTGGGCCTGACATTCACTGTCAGGCAACTGCAATTATATTTAAGGGTAAAAATTCAATGACTTTTTATCTACAAGGTACTGTGCCATCCGATATGAGTGGTGGGCACTGGCAGTGGGCACAGTACAGTCAGTGGGCCTGACACTCACTGGCAGGCAACTGCAATTATATTAAAGGGTAAAAATTACATGACTTTTATTTGCAAGGTACTGTACCACCCTATGTGAGTTGTGGGCAGTGGGCACAGAACAGTCTGTAGGCCTGACATTCACTGGCAGGCAACTGCAATTATATTAAAGGGTAAAAATGTAATGACTTTTTTATCTGCAAGGTACTGTGCCATCCAATATGAGTGGTGAGCTCTGGCAGTGGGCACAGTACAGTCAGTGGGCCTGATACATATTGGCAGGCAACTGCAATTATATAAAAAGTTAAAAATGTAATGACTTTGTTATCTGCAATGTACTGTGACACGCTATAAGAGTGGTGGACACAGCCAGTAGGCCCGATACAGTCTGTGGGCCTGACACACACTGGCAGGCAAGTGCAATTATATTAAAGGGTAAAAATTAAATGACTTTTTTATCTGCAAGGTACTGTGACACCCCATATGAATGGTAGGCACTGGCAGTTTGCACAGTACAGTCTGTGGGCCTGACATTCACTGGCAGGCAACTGCAATTATATTAAAGTGTAAAAATTTAATAACTTTTTATCTGCAAAGTACTGTGCCACCCAATATGAGTGGTGGGCACTGGCAGTGCACACAGTACAGTCTGTGGGCCTGACACGCACTGGCAGGCAACTGCAATTATATTAAAGGGTAAAAATGAAATTACTTTTTTATCTACAAGGTACTGTGACACCCCATATGAATGGTAGGCACTGGCAGTGGGCACAGTACAGTCTCTGAGCCTGACACTCACTGGTAGGCAACTGCAATTATATTAAAGGGTAAAAATTAAGTGCCTTTTTATCTGCAATGTAATCTGACACCATACATGAGTGGTGGGCAGTGGGCACTGTACCGTCAGTGGGCCTGACACACACTGGCAGGCAACTGCAATTATATTAAGGGGTAAAAATTAAATGACTTTCTTATCTGCAAGGTACTGTGCCACCCAATATGTGTGGTGGGTACTGACAGTGGGCACGGAACAGTCTGTGGGCCTGACACTCACTGGCATTCAACTGCAATTATATTAAAGGATAAAAATGATAAGACTTTTTTATCTGCAAGGGACGGTGCTACCCGATATGAGTGGTGTGCACTAGCAGTGGGCACAGTACAGTCAGTGGGCCTGACACACACTGGCAGGCAACTGCAATTATATTAAAAGTTAAAAATGTAATGACTTTTTTATCTGCAATGTACTGTGACACGCTATATGAGTGGTGGACACTGCCAGTAGGCCCGATACAGTCTGTGGGCCTGACACACACTGGCAGGCAACTGCAATTATATTAAAGGGTAAAAATTAAATTACTTTTTTATCTGCAAGGTACTGTGACACCCCATATGAATGGTAGGCACTGGCAGTTTGCACAGTACAGTTTGTGGGCCTGCACGCACTGGTAGGCAACTGCAATTATATTAAAGTGTGAAAATTAAATAACTTTTTTATCTGCAAGGTACTGTGCCATCCGATATGAGTGGTGGGCACTGGCAGTGGGCACAGTACAGTCCGTGGGCTGACACTCACTGGCAGGCAACTGCAATTATATTAAAGGGTAAAAATTAAATTACTTTTTTATCTGCAAGGTACTGTGACACCCCATATGAATGGTAGGCACTGGCAGTTTGCACAGTACAGTTTGTGGGCCTGCACGCACTGGTAGGCAACTGCAATTATATTAAAGTGTAAAAATTAAATTACTTTTTTATCTGTAAGGTACTGTGACACCAAATATGAATGGTGGGCACTGGCAGTGGGCACAGTACAGTCTGTGGGAATGACAGTCACTGGCAGGCAACTGCAATTATATTAAAGGGTAAAAATGTAATGACTTTTTTATCTGCAAGGTACTGTGCTATCCGATTTGAGTGGTGAGCACTGGCAGTGGGCATAGTACAGTCAGTGGGCCTGACACTCACTGGCAGGCAGCTCCAATTTTATTAATGGGTAAAAATTAAATAACTTTTTATCTGCAAAGTACTGTGCCACCCAATATGAGTGGTGGGCACTGGCATTGGCCACAGTACAGTCTGTGGGCCTGACATTCACTGGCAGGCAACTGCAATTATATTAAAGGGTAAAAATGTAATGACTTTTTTATCTGCAAGGTACTGTGCCATCCGATATGAGTGGTGAGCACTGGCAGTTGGCACAGTACAGTCAGTGGGCCTGATACATATTGGCAGGCAACTGCAATTATATTAAAAGTTAAAAATGTAATTACTTTTTATCTGAAATGTACTGTGACACGCTATATGAGTGGTGGACACTGCCAGTAGGTCCGATACAGTCTGTAAGCCTGACCCACACTGGCAGGCAACTGCAATTATATTAAAGGGTAAAAATTAAATAACTTTTTATCTGCAAAGTACTGTGTCACCCTATATGAGTGGTGGGCACTGGCAGTGCACACAGTACAGTCTGTGGGCCTGACACACACTGGCAGGCAACTGCAATTATATTAAAGGGTAACAATTAAATGACTTTTTATCTGCAAGGTACTGTGACACCCAATATGAATGGTGGGCACTGGCAGAGGGCACAGTACAGTCTGTGGTCCTGACACTCACTGGCAGGCATCTTCAATTATATTAAAGGGTAAAAATTAAATGACTTTTTATCTGCAAGGTACTGTGACACCCAATATGAATGGAGGGCACTGGCAGTGGGCACAGTACAGTCTGTTGGCCTGACACTCACTGGCAGGCAACTGCAATTATATTAAAGGGTAAAAATTAAATGACTTTTTATCTGCAAGGTAAGGTGACACCATACATGAGTCGAGGGCAGTGGGCACTGTACCGTCAGTGGGCCTGACACACACTGGCAGGCAACTGCAATTATATTCAGGTGAAAAAATTAAATGACTTTCTTATCTGCAAGGTACTGTGCCACCCAATATGAGTGGTGGGTACTGGCAGTGGGCACAGTACAGTCTGTGGGCCTGACACACACTGGCAGGCAACTGCAATTATATTCAGGTGAAAAAATAAATGACTTTCTTATCTGCAAGGTACTGTGCCACCCAATATGAGTGGTGGGCACTAGCAGTGGGCACAGAACAGTCAGTGGGCCTGACACACACTGGCAGGCAACTGCAATTATATTAAAGGGTAAAAATTAAATGACTTTTTATCTACAAGGTACTGTGACACGCCATATGAATGGTAGGCACTGGCAGTGGGCACAGTACAGTCTGTGAGCCTGACACTCACTGGCAGGCAACTGCAATTATATTTACTGGGTAAAAATTAAACGACTTTTTTATCTACAAGGTACTGTGCCATCCGATATGAGTGGTGAGCACTGGCAGTGGGCACAGTACAGTCAGAGGGACTGACACTCACTGGCAGGCAACTGCAATTTTATGAAAAGGTAAAAATTAAATGACTTTTTATCTGCAATTACTGTGACACGCTATATTTGTGGTGGACACTGCCAGTAGGCACAGTACAGTCTGTGGGCCTGACACACACTGGCAGAAAACTGCAATTATATTAAAGGATAATAATTAAATGACTTTTTATCTGCAAGGTATTGTGCCATCTGATATGAGTGGTGGGCACTGGCAGTGGGCACAGTACAGTCAGTGGGCTGACACTCACTGGCAGGCAACTGCAATTATATTAAAGGTTAATAATTAAATGACTTTTTATTTGCAAGGTATTGTGCCATCTGATATGAGTGGTGGGCACTGGCAGTGGGCACAGTACAGTCAGTGGGCTGACACTCACTGGCAGACAACTGCAATTATATTAAAGGATAATAATTAAATGACTTTTTATTTGCAAGGTATTGTGCCATCTGATATGAGTGGTGGGCACTGGCAGTGGGCACAGTACATTCAGTGGGCTGACACTCACTGGCAGGCAACTGCAATTATATTAAAGGTTAAAAATATAATGACTTTTTTATCTGCAAGGTACTGTTACACCCAATATGAATGGTGGTCACTGGCATTGGGCAGAGTACAGTCTGTGGGCCTTACTCTCACTGGCAGGAAACGGCAATTATACTAAAGGGTACAAATTAAATGACTTTTTATCTGCAAGGTAAAGTGACACCATACATGAGTGGTTGGCAGTTGGCACTGTACCGTCAGTGGGCCTGACACACACTGGCAGGCAACTGCAATCATATTAAGGGGTAAAAATTTAATGACTTTTTATCTGCAAGGTACTGTGCCATCCGATATGAGTGGTGGGCAATGGCCGTGGGCACAGTACAGTCTGTGGGCCTGACTCTCACTGGCAGGCAACTGCAATTATATTAAAGGGTAAAAATTTAATGACGTTTTTATCTGCAAGGTACTGTGCCATCCGATATGAGTGGTGGGCACTAGCAGTGGGCACAGTACAGTCAGTGGGCCTGACACACACTGGCAGGCAACTGCAATTATATTAAAGGGTAAAAATTAAATGACTTTTTATCTACAAGGTACTGTGCCATCCAATATGAGTGGTGGGCACTGGCAGAGGGCACAGTACAGTCAGTGGGCCTGACATTCACTGTCAGGCAACTGCAATTATATTTAAGGGTAAAAATTCAATGACTTTTTTATCTACAAGGTACTGTGCCATCCGATATGAGTGGTGGGCACTGGCAGTGGGCACAGTACAGTCAGTGGGCCTGACACTCACTGGCAGGCAACTGCAATTATATTAAAGGGTAAAAATTACATGACTTTTATTTGCAAGGTACTGTACCACCCTATGTGAGTTGTGGGCAGTGGGCACAGAACAGTCTGTAGGCCTGACATTCACTGGCAGGCAACTGCAATTATATTAAAGGGTAAAAATGTAATGACTTTTTTATCTGCAAGGTACTGTGCCATCCAATATGAGTGGTGAGCTCTGGCAGTGGGCACAGTACAGTCAGTGGGCCTGATACATATTGGCAGGCAACTGCAATTATATAAAAAGTTAAAAATGTAATGACTTTGTTATCTGCAATGTACTGTGACACGCTATAAGAGTGGTGGACACAGCCAGTAGGCCCGATACAGTCTGTGGGCCTGACACACACTGGCAGGCAAGTGCAATTATATTAAAGGGTAAAAATTAAATGACTTTTTTATCTGCAAGGTACTGTGACACCCCATATGAATGGTAGGCACTGGCAGTTTGCACAGTACAGTCTGTGGGCCTGACATTCACTGGCAGGCAACTGCAATTATATTAAAGTGTAAAAATTTAATAACTTTTTATCTGCAAAGTACTGTGCCACCCAATATGAGTGGTGGGCACTGGCAGTGCACACAGTACAGTCTGTGGGCCTGACACGCACTGGCAGGCAACTGCAATTATATTAAAGGGTAAAAATGAAATTACTTTTTATCTACAAGGTACTGTGACACCCCATATGAATGGTAGGCACTGGCAGTGGGCACAGTACAGTCTCTGAGCCTGACACTCACTGGTAGGCAACTGCAATTATATTAAAGGGTAAAAATTAAGTGCCTTTTTATCTGCAATGTAATCTGACACCATACATGAGTGGTGGGCAGTGGGCACTGTACCGTCAGTGGGCCTTACACACACTGGCAGGCAACTGCAATTATATTAATGGGTAAAAATTAAATGACTTTCTTATCTGCAAGGTACTGTGCCACCCAATATGTGTGGTGGGTACTGACAGTGGGCACGGAACAGTCTGTGGGCCTGACACTCACTGGCATTCAACTGCAATTATATTAAAGGATAAAAATGATAAGACTTTTTATCTGCAAGGGACGGTGCTACCCGATATGAGTGGTGTGCACTAGCAGTGGGCACAGTACAGTCAGTGGGCCTGACACACACTGGCAGGCAACTGCAATTATATTAAAAGTTAAAAATGTAATGACTTTTTATCTGCAATGTACTGTGACACGCTATATGAGTGGTGGACACTGCCAGTAGGCCCGATACAGTCTGTGGGCCTGACACACACTGGCAGGCAACTGCAATTATATTAAAGGGTAAAAATTAAATTACTTTTTTATCTGCAAGGTACTGTGACACCCCATATGAATGGTAGGCACTGGCAGTTTGCACAGTACAGTTTGTGGGCCTGCACGCACTGGTAGGCAACTGCAATTATATTAAAGTGTGAAAATTAAATAACTTTTTTATCTGCAAGGTACTGTGCCATCCGATATGAGTGGTGGGCACTGGCAGTGGGCACAGTACAGTCCGTGGGCTGACACTCACTGGCAGGCAACTGCAATTATATTAAAGGGTAAAAATTAAATTACTTTTTTATCTGCAAGGTACTGTGACACCCCATATGAATGGTAGGCACTGGCAGTTTGCACAGTACAGTTTGTGGGCCTGCACGCACTGGTAGGCAACTGCAATTATATTAAAGTGTAAAATTAAATTACTTTTTATCTGTAAGGTACTGTGACACCAAATATGAATGGTGGGCACTGGCAGTGGGCACAGTACAGTCTGTGGGAATGACAGTCACTGGCAGGCAACTGCAATTATATTAAAGGGTAAAAATGTAATGACTTTTTATCTGCAAGGTACTGTGCTATCCGATTTGAGTGGTGAGCACTGGCAGTGGGCATAGTACAGTCAGTGGGCCTGACACTCACTGGCAGGCAGCTCCAATTTTATTAATGGGTAAAAATTAAATAACTTTTTTATCTGCAAAGTACTGTGCCACCCAATATGAGTGGTGGGCACTGGCATTGGCCACAGTACAGTCTGTGGGCCTGACATTCACTGGCAGGCAACTGCAATTATATTAAAGG
The DNA here is from genome assembly GCA_033119425.1 of Bufotes viridis. NCBI lineage: Eukaryota > Metazoa > Chordata > Amphibia > Anura > Bufonidae > Bufotes > Bufotes viridis. The sequence goes on along the minus strand of JAKVIS010000032.1, from coordinate 132,968 downwards.
GTAAAAATGTAATGACTTTTTTATCTGCAAGGTACTGTGCCATCCGATATGAGTGGTGAGCACTGGCAGTTGGCACAGTACAGTCAGTGGGCCTGATACATATTGGCAGGCAACTGCAATTATATTAAAAGTTAAAAATGTAATTACTTTTTTATCTGAAATGTACTGTGACACGCTATATGAGTGGTGGACACTGCCAGTAGGTCCGATACAGTCTGTAAGCCTGACCCACACTGGCAGGCAACTGCAATTATATTAAAGGGTAAAAATTAAATAACTTTTTATCTGCAAAGTACTGTGTCACCCTATATGAGTGGTGGGCACTGGCAGTGCACACAGTACAGTCTGTGGGCCTGACACACACTGGCAGGCAACTGCAATTATATTAAAGGGTAACAATTAAATGACTTTTTTATCTGCAAGGTACTGTGACACCCAATATGAATGGTGGGCACTGGCAGAGGGCACAGTACAGTCTGTGGTCCTGACACTCACTGGCAGGCATCTTCAATTATATTAAAGGGTAAAAATTAAATGACTTTTTATCTGCAAGGTACTGTGACACCCAATATGAATGGAGGGCACTGGCAGTGGGCACAGTACAGTCTGTTGGCCTGACACTCACTGGCAGGCAACTGCAATTATATTAAAGGGTAAAAATTAAATGACTTTTTATCTGCAAGGTAAGGTGACACCATACATGAGTCGAGGGCAGTGGGCACTGTACCGTCAGTGGGCCTGACACACACTGGCAGGCAACTGCAATTATATTCAGGTGAAAAAATTAAATGACTTTCTTATCTGCAAGGTACTGTGCCACCCAATATGAGTGGTGGGTACTGGCAGTGGGCACAGTACAGTCTGTGGGCCTGACACACACTGGCAGGCAACTGCAATTATATTCAGGTGAAAAAAATAAATGACTTTCTTATCTGCAAGGTACTGTGCCACCCAATATGAGTGGTGGGCACTAGCAGTGGGCACAGAACAGTCAGTGGGCCTGACACACACTGGCAGGCAACTGCAATTATATTAAAGGGTAAAAATTAAATGACTTTTTTATCTACAAGGTACTGTGACACGCCATATGAATGGTAGGCACTGGCAGTGGGCACAGTACAGTCTGTGAGCCTGACACTCACTGGCAGGCAACTGCAATTATATTTACGGGTAAAAATTAAACGACTTTTTTTATCTACAAGGTACTGTGCCATCCGATATGAGTGGTGAGCACTGGCAGTGGGCACAGTACAGTCAGAGGGACTGACACTCACTGGCAGGCAACTGCAATTTTATGAAAAGGTAAAAATTAAATGACTTTTTATCTGCAATTACTGTGACACGCTATATTTGTGGTGGACACTGCCAGTAGGCACAGTACAGTCTGTGGGCCTGACACACACTGGCAGAAAACTGCAATTATATTAAAGGATAATAATTAAATGACTTTTTATCTGCAAGGTATTGTGCCATCTGATATGAGTGGTGGGCACTGGCAGTGGGCACAGTACAGTCAGTGGGCTGACACTCACTGGCAGGCAACTGCAATTATATTAAAGGTTAAAAATATAATGACTTTTTTATCTGCAAGGTACTGTTACACCCAATATGAATGGTGGGCACTGGCATTGGGCAGAGTACAGTCTGTGGGCCTGACACTCACTGGCAGGAAACTGCAATTATATTAAAGGGTAAAAATTACAGGACTTTTTTATCTGCAAGGTAAAGTGACACCATACATGAGTGGTGGGCAGTTGGCACTGTACCGTCAGTGGGCCTGACACACACTGGCAGGCAACTGCAATCATATTAAGGGGTAAAAATTAAATTACTTTCTTATCTGCAAGGTACTTTGCCCCCCAATATGAGTGATGGGCACTGGCTGTGGGCACAGTACAGGCTGTGGGCCTGACACTCACTTGCAGTCAACTGCAATTATATTAAAGGGTAAAAATTAAATATCTTTTTTATCTGCAAGGTACTGTGCCACCATACATGAGTGGTGGGCAGTGGGCACAGTACAGTCAGTTGGCCTGACACTCACTGGCAGGCAACTGCAATTATAGTTAAGGGTAAAAATTAAATGACTTTTTTATCTGCAAGGTACTGTGCTATCCGATATAAGTGGTCGGCACTGGCAGTGGGCACAGTACAGTCAGTGGGCCTGACATTCACTGTCAGGCAAATGCAAGTATATTTAAGGGTAAAAATTCAATGACTTTTTTATCTTCAAGGTACTGTGCCATCCGATATGAGTGGTGGGCACTGGCAGTGGGCACAGTACAGTCAGTGGGCCTGACACTCACTTGCAGGCAACTGCAATTATATTAAATGGTAAAAATTAAATGACTTTTATTTGCAAGGTACTGTACCACCCTATGTGAGTTGTGGGCAGTGTGCAAAGAACAGTCTGTGGGCCTGCAATATACTGTGCCACCTAATATGAGTGGTGGGCACTGGCAGTGCACACAGTACAGTCTGTGGGCCTGACACTCACTGGCATGCAACTGCAATTATATTAAAGGGTAAAAATTAAATATCTTTATTATCTGCAAGGTACTGTGCCACCATACATGAGTGGTGGGCAGTGGGCACAGTACAGTCAGTTGGCCTGACACTCACTGGCAGGCAACTGCAATTATAGTTAAGGGTAAAAATTAAATGACTTTTTATCTGCAAGGTACTGTGCCATCCGATATAAGTGGTGGGCACTGGCAGTGGGCACAGTACAGTCAGTGGGCCTGACATTCACTGTCAGGCAACTGCAATTATATTTAAGGGTAAAAATTAAATGACTTTTTATCTGCAAGGTACTGTGACACGCTATATTTGTGGTGGACACTGCCAGTAGGCACAGTACAGTCTGTGGGCCTGACACACACTGGCAGACAACTGCAATTATATTAAAGGATAATAATTAAATGACATTTTTATCTGCAAGGTATTGTGCCATCTGATATGAGTGGTGGGCACTGGCAGTGGGCACAGTACAGTCAGTTGGCCTGACACTCACTGGCAGGCAACTGCAATTATATTAAAGGTTAAAAATATAATGACTTTTTTATCTGCAAGGTACTGTTACACCCAATATGAATGGTGGGCACTGGCATTGGGCAGAGTACAGTCTGTGGGCCTTACACTCACTGGCAGGAAACTGCAATTATATTAAAGGGACAAATTAAATGACTTTTTATCTGCAAGGTAAAGTGACACCATACATGAGTGGTTGGCAGTTGGCACTGTACCGTCAGTGGGCCTGACACACACTGGCAGGCAACTGCAATCATATTAAGGGTGCAACTGCAATTATATTAAGGGTAAAATTAAATATCTTTTTATCTGCAGGTACTGTGCCACATACATGAGTGGTGGGCAGTGGGCACAGTACAGTCAGTTGGCCTGACACTCACTGGCAGTCAACTGCAATTATAGTTAAGGGTAAAATTAAATGACTTTTTATCTGCAAGGTACTGTGCCATCCGATATGAGTGGTGGGCACTGGCAGTGGGCACAGTACAGTCAGTGGGCCTGACATTCACTGTCAGGCAACTGCAATTATATTTAAGGGTAAAATTAAATGACTTTTTATCTGCAATTACTGTGACACGCTATATTTGTGGTGGACACTGCCAGTAGGCACAGTACAGTCTGTGGGCCTGACACACACTGGCAGACAACTGCAATTATATTAAAGGATAATAATTAAATGACATTTTTATCTGCAAGGTATTGTGCCATCTGATATGAGTGGTGGGCACTGGCAGTGGGCACAGTACAGTCAGTTGGCTGACACTCACTGGCAGGCAACTTCAATTATATTAAAGGTTAAAAATATAATGACTTTTTTATCTGCAAGGTACTGTTACACCCAATATGAATGGTGGGCACTGGCATTGGGCAGAGTACAGTCTGTGGGCCTTACTCTCACTGGCAGGAAACTGCAATTATATTAAAGGGTACAAATTAAATGACTTTTTATCTGCAAGGTAAAGTGACACCATACATGAGTGGTTGGCAGTTGGCACTGTACCGTCAGTGGGCCTGACACACACTGGCAGGCAACTGCAATCATATTAAGGGGTAAAAATGTAATGACTTTTTATCTGCAAGGTACTGTGCCATCCGATATGAGTGGTGGGCAATGGCCGTGGGCACAGTACAGTCAGTGGGCCTGACACTCACTGGCAGGCAACTGCAATTATATTAAAGGGTAAAATTTAATGACGTTTTTATCTGCAAGGTACTGTGCCATCCGATATGAGTGGTGGGCACTAGCAGTGGGCACAGTACAGTCAGTGGGCCTGACACACACTGGCAGGCAACTGCAATTATATTAAAGGGTAAAAATTAAATGACTTTTTATCTACAAGGTACTGTGACACCCCATATGAATGGTAGGCACTGGCAGTGGGCACAGTACAGTCTGTGAGCCTGGCACTCACTGGCAGGCAACTGCAATTATATTTAAGGGAAAAATTAAATGACTTTTTTATCTGCAAGGTACTGTGCCACCATACATGAGTGGTGGGCAGTGGGCACTGTACAGTCAGTTGGCCTGACACTCACTGGCAGGCAACTGCAATTATATTTAAGGGTACAAATTAAATGACTTTTTTATCTGCAAGGTACTGTGCCATCCAATATGAGTGGTGGGCACTGGTAGTGGGCACAGTACAGTCAGTGGGCCTGACATTCACTGTCAGGCAACTGCAATTATATTTAAGGGTAAAAATTCAATGACTTTTTTTATCTACAAGGTACTGTGCCATCCGATATGAGTGGTGGGCACTGGCAGTGGGCACAGTACAGTCAGTGGGCCTGACACTCACTGGCAGGCAACTGCAATTATATTAAAGGGTAAAAATTACATGACTTTTATTTGCAAGGTACTGTACCACCCTATGTGAGTTGTGGGCAGTGGGCACAGAACAGTCTGTAGGTCTGACATTCACTGGCAGGCAACTGCAATTATATTAAAGGGTAAAAATGTAATGACTTTTTTATCTGCAAGGTACTGTGCCATCCAATATGAGTGGTGAGCACTGGCAGTGGGCACAGTACAGTCAGTGGGCCTGATACATTTTGGCAGGCAACTGCAATTATATAAAAAGTTAAAAATGTAATGACTTTGTTATCTGCAATGTACTGTGACACGCTATAAGAGTGGTGGACACAGCCAGTAGGCCCGATACAGTCTGTGGGCCTGACACACACTGGCAGGCAAGTGCAATTATATTAAAGGGTAAAAATTAAATGACTTTTTTATCTGCAAGGTACTGTGACACCCCATATGAATGGTAGGCACTGGCAGTTTGCACAGTACAGTCTGTGGGCCTGACATTCACTGGCAGGCAACTGCAATTATATTAAAGTGTAAAAATTAAATAACTTTTTATCTGCAAAGTACTGTGCCACCCAATATGAGTGGTGGGCACTGGCAGTGCACACAGTACAGTCTGTGGGCCTGACACGCACTGGCAGGCAACTGCAATTATATTAAAGGGTAAAAATGAAATTACTTTTTATCTACAAGGTACTGTGACACCCCATATGAATGGTAGGCACTGGCAGTGGGCACAGTACAGTCTCTGAGCCTGACACTCACTGGTAGGCAACTGCAATTATATTAAAGGGTAAAAATTAAGTGCATTTTTATCTGCAATGTAATGTGACACCATACATGAGAGGTGGGCAGTGGGCACTGTACCGTCAGTGGGCCTGACACACACTGGCAGGCAACTGCAATTATATTAAGGGGTAAAAATTAAATGACTTTCTTATCTGCAAGGTACTGTGCCACCCAATATGTGTGGTGGGTACTGACAGTGGGCACGGAACAGTCTGTGGGCCTGACACTCACTGGCATTCAACTGCAATTATATTAAAGGATAAAAATGTTAAGACTTTTTTATCTGCAAGGGACGGTGCTACCCGATATGAGTGGTGGGCACTAGCAGTGGGCACAGTACAGTCAGTGGGCCTGACACACACTGGCAGGCAACTGCAATTATATTTAAAGTTAAAAATGTAATGACTTTTTTATCTGCAATGTACTGTGAAACGCTATATGAGTGGTGGACACTGCCAGTAGGCCCGATACAGTCTGTGGGCCTGACACACACTGGCAGGCAACTGCAATTATATTAAAGGGTAAAAATTAAATTACTTTTTTATCTGCAAGGTACTGTGACACCCAATATGAGTGGTGGGCATTGGAAGTGGGCACCGTATAGTCTGTGGGCCTGACACACACTTGCAGTCAACTGCAATTATATTAAAGGGTAAAAATTAAATGACTTTTTATCTGCAAGGTACTGTGCCACCCAATATGAGTGGTGGGCACTGGAAGTGGGCACAGTACAGTCTGGGGGCCTGACACACACTGGCAGTCAACTGCAATTATATTAAAGCATAAAAATTAAATGACTTTTTATCTGCAAGGTACTGTGCCATCCGATATGAATGGTGGGCACTGGCAGTGGGCACAGTACAGTCCGTGGGCTGACACTCACTGGCAGGCAACTGCAATTAGATTAAAGGGTAAAAATAAATGACTTTTTTATCTGCAAGGTACTCTGCCATCCCATATGAGTGATTGGTACTGGCAGTGGGCACAGTACAGTCAGTGGGCCTGACACACACTAGCAGGCAACTGCAATTAGATTAAAGGGTAAAAATTAAATGACTTTTTATCTGCAAGGTACTGTGCCACCCAATATGAGTGGTGGGCACTGGAAGTGGGCACAGTACAGTCTGTGGGACGGACACACACTGGCGGTCAACTGCAATTATATTAAAGGGTAAAAATGAAATGACTTTTTTATCTGCAAGGTACTCTGCCTTCCGATATGATTGATGGGCACTGGCAGTGGGCACAGTACAGTCAGTGGGCCTGACACACACTGGCAGGCAACTGCAATTAGATTAAAGGGTAAAAATTAAATTACTTTTTTATCTGCAAGGTATTGTGCCACCATACTTGAGTGGTGGGCATTTGGTACTGTACAGTTAGTTGGCCTGACACTCACTGGCAGGCAACTGCAATTATATTAAAGGGTAAAAATTAGAGATGAGCGAACACCTGGAAGTTCGTTTTCGGGAAGTTCGGCCGAACTTCCCGAAAATGTTCGGGTTCCGGATCCGAACTCGACCCGAACTTTATCCCGAACCCATTGAAGTCAATGGGGACCCGTACTTTTAGGCACTAAAAAGACTGTAAAATAGTCCAGGAAAGGGCTAGAGGGCTGCAAAAGGCAGCAAAATGTAGGTAAATCCCCTGCAAACAAATGTGGATAGGCAAATGAATTAAAATAAAATAAAATAAATAAAAATTAACCAATATCAATTCGAGAGAGGTCCCACAGCAAGGAATCATGCGTCATATCACCCACCACTGGAGAAGGCTACTTTCAGTTATTTCGGCCCAGCACCCAGACCTAGGATACAGTTCCCACTGCATGGAATCATGCGTCATATCACCCACCACTGGAGAAGGCCACTTTCAGTTATTTCGGCCCAGCACCCAGACAGAGGAGAGAGGTCCCACAGCAAGGAATCATGCGTCATATCACCCACCCTGGAGAAGGCCACTTTCAGTTATTTCGGCCCAGCACCCAGACCGAGGATACAGGTCCCACTGCAAGGAGTCATGCGTCATATCACCCACCACTGGAGAAGGCCACTTTCAGTTATTTCGCCTCGCACCCAGACCAAGGATACAGGTCCCACTGCAAGGAATCATTCGTCATATCACCCACCACTGGAGAAGGCCACTTTCAGTTATTTCGGCCCAGCACCCAGACAGAGGAGAGAGGTCCCACAGCAAGGAATCATGCGTCATATTACCCACCACTGGAGAAGGCCACTTTCAGTTATTTCGGCACAGCACCCAGACAGAGGAGAGAGGTCCCACAGCAAGGAATCATGCGTCATATCACCCACCACTGGAGAAGGCCACTTTCAGTTATTTCGGCCCAGCACCCAGACCAAGGATACAGGTCCCACTGCAAGGAATCATGCGTCATATCACCCACCACTGGAGAAGGCCACTTTCAGTTATTTCGGCCCAGCACCCAGACCAAGGATACAGGTCCCACTGCAAGGAATCATGCGTCATATCAACCACCACTGGAGAAGGCTACTTTCAGTTATTTCGGCCCAGCACCCAGACCGAGGATACAGGTCCCACTGCATGGAATCATGCGTCATATCACCCACCACTGGAGAAGGCCACTTTCAGTAATTTCGGCCCAGCACCCAGACAGAGGAGAGAGGTCCCACAGCAAGGAATCATGCGTCATATCACCCACCCTGGAGAAGGCCACTTTCAGTTATTTCGGCCCAGCACCCAGACCGAGGATACAGGTCCCACTGCAAGGAGTCATGCGTCATATCACCCACCACTGGAGAAGGCCACTTTCAGTTATTTCGGCCCAGCACCCAGACCGAGGATACAGGTCCCACTGCAAGGAATCATGCGTCATATCACCCACCACTGGAGAAGGCCACTTTCAGTTATTTCGGCCCAGCACCCAGACCGAGGAGACAGGTCCCACAGCAAGGAATCATGCGTCATATTACCCACCACTGGAGAAGGCCACTTTCAGTTATTTCGGCACAGCACCCAGACAGAGGAGAGAGGTCCCACAGCAAGGAATCATGCGTCATATCACCCACCACTGGAGAAGGCCACTTTCAGTTATTTCGGCTCAGCACCCAGACAGAGGAGACAGGTCCCACAGCAAGGAATCATGCGTCATATCACCCACCACTGGAGAAGGCCACTTTCAGTTATTTCGCCCAGCACCCAGACCAAGGATACAGGTCCCACTGCAAGGAATCATGCGTCATATCACCCACCACTGGAGAAGGCCACTTTCAGTTATTTCGGCCCAGCACCCAGACCAAGGATACAGGTCCCACTGCAAGGAATCATGCGTCATATCACCCACCACTGGAGAAGGCCACTTTCAGTTATTTCGGCCCAGCACCCAGACCGAGGATACAGGTCCCACTGCATGGAATCATGCGTCATATCACCCACCACTGGAGAAGGCCACTTTCAGTTATTTCGGCCCAGCACCCAGACCAAGGATACAGGTCCCACTGCAAGGAATCATGCGTCATATCAACCACCACTGGAGAAGGCTAAATTCAGTTATTTCGGCCCAGTACCCAGACCGAGGATACAGGTCCCACTGCATGGAATCATGCGTCATATCACCCACCACTGGAGAAGGCCACTTTCAGTTATTTCGGCCCAGCACCCAGACAGAGGAGAGAGGTCCCACAGCAAGGAATCATGCGTCATATCACCCACCACTGGAGAAGGCCACTTTCAGTTATTTCGGCCCAGCACCCAGACCGAGGATACAGGTCCCACTGCAAGGAGTCATGCGTCATATCACCCACCACTGGAGAAGGCCACTTTCAGTTATTTCGGCCCAGCATCCAGACCAAGGATACAGGTCCCACTGCAAGGAATCATGCGTCATATCACCCACCACTGGAGAAGGCCACTTTCAGTTATTTCGGCCCAGCACCCAGACCGAGGATACAGGTCCCACTGCAAGGAATCATGCGTCATATTACCCACCACTGGAGAAGGCCACTTTCAGTTATTTCGGCCCAGCACCCAGACAGAGGAGAGGTCCCACAGCAAGGAATCATGCGTCATATCACCCACCACTGGAGAAGGCCACTTTCAGTTATTTCGCCCAGCACCCAGACCGAGGATACAGGTCCCACTGCAAGGAGTCATGCGTCATATCACCCACCACTGGAGAAGGCCACTTTCAGTTATTTCGGCCCAGCATCCAGACCAAGGATACAGGTCCCACTGCAAGGAATCATGCGTCATATCACCCACCACTGGAGAAGGCCACTTTCAGTTATTTCGGCCCAGCACCCAGACCGAGGATACAGGTCCCACTGCAAGGAATCATGCGTCATATTACCCACCACTGGAGAAGGCCACTTTCAGTTATTTCGGCTCAGCACCCAGACAGAGGAGAGAGGTCCCACAGCAAGGAATCATGCGTCATATTACCTACCACTGGAGAAGGCCACTTTCAGTTATTTCGGCACAGCGCCCAGACAGAGGAGAGAGGTCCCACAGCAAGGAATCATGCGTCATATCACCCACCACTGGAGAAGGCCACTTTCAGTTATTTCGGCCCAGCACCCAGACCAAGGATACAGGTCCCACTGCAAGGAATCATGCGTCATATCAACCACCACTGGAGAAGGCTAAATTCAGTTATTTCGGCCCAGTACCCAGACCGAGGATACAGGTCCCACTGCATGGAATCATGCGTCATATCACCCACCACTGGAGAAGGCCACTTTCAGTTATTTCGGCCCAGCACCCAGACAGAGGAGAGAGGTCCCACAGCAAGGAATCATGCGTCATATCACCCACCCTGGAGAAGGCCACTTTCAGTTATTTCGGCCCAGCACCCAGACCGAGGATACAGGTCCCACTGCAAGGAGTCATGCGCCATATCACCCACCACTGGAGAAGGCCACTTTCAGTTATTTCGGCCCAGCATCCAGACCAAGGATACAGGTCCCACTGCAAGGAATCATGCGTCATATCACCCACCACTGGAGAAGGCCACTTTCAGTTATTTTGGCCCAGCACCCAGACCGAGGATACAGGTCCCACTGCAAGGAATCATGCGTCATATTACCCACCACTGGAGAAGGCCACTTTCAGTTATTTCGGCACAGCACCCAGACAGAGGAGAGAGGTCCCACAGCAAGGAATCATGCGTCATATTACCTACCACTGGAGAAGGCCACTTTCAGTTATTTCGGCTCAGCGCCCAGACAGAGGAGAGAGGTCCCACAGCAAGGAATCATGCGTCATATCACCCACCACTGGAGAAGGCCACTTTCAGTTATTTCGGCCCAGCACCCAGACCAAGGATACAGGTCCCACTGCAAGGAATCATGCGTCATATCACCCACCACTGGAGAAGGCCACTTTCAGTTATTTCGGCCCAGCACCCAGACCAAGGATACAGGTCCCACTGCAAGGAATCATGCGTCATATCAACCACCACTGGAGAAGGCTACTTTCAGTTATTTCGGCCCAGCACCCAGACCGAGGATACAGGTCCCACTGCATGGAATCATGCGTCATATCACCCACCACTGGAGAAGGCCACTTTCAGTTATTTCGGCCCAGCACCCAGACCAAGGATACAGGTCCCACTGCAAGGAATCATGCGTCATATCAACCACCACTGGAGAAGGCTAAATTCAGTTATTTCGGCCCAGTACCCAGACCGAGGATACAGGTCCCACTGTATGGAATCATGCGTCATATCACCCACCACTGGAGAAGGCCACTTTCAGTTATTTCGGCCCAGCACCCAGACAGAGGAGAGAGGTCCCACAGCAAGGAATCATGCGTCATATCACCCACCCTGGAGAAGGCCACTTTCAGTTATTTCGGCCCAGCACCCAGACCGAGGATACAGGTCCCACTGCAAGGAGTCATGCGTCATATCACCCACCACTGGAGAAGGCCACTTTCAGTTATTTCGGCCCAGCATCCAGACCAAGGATACAGGTCCCACTGCAAGGAATCATGCGTCATATCACCCACCACTGGAGAAGGCCACTTTCAGTTATTTCGGCCCAGCACCCAGACCGAGGATACAGGTCCCACTGCAAGGAATCATGCGTCATATTACCCACCACTGGAGAAGGCCACTTTCAGTTATTTCGGCACAGCACCCAGACAGAGGAGAGAGGTCCCACAGCAAGGAATCATGCGTCATATCACCCACCACTGGAGAAGGCCACTGTAGCGGATATACAATATTTCCAGGTTACCTCCGCTTATAATCCAAGTGGGACTCAGGAACAAGGCGATAGTAAGTCCATCAGCAAGGCGTCCAACAGAGAAAGTAATGCAGCAATATCCCAACAGCAATCCCAATAACTGGACGACACACAGTTTCAGGAGCAGAACTGGACACTTTAATGACAGCCAGCACTCACAATTTATACAATTCCACAGGCCAGGGGCACACCCCTCTGCCTGGGATACAGTTAACTCAGACAATGGACTAACCTAATATACATACACAGTTCTGGTGGTCTAACATTATAACGCAATCAAACATAATTGAAGAATAGGAAGAGAGGAGACACATGTGATGGGATTATCTCCTGAGTGTATCAGAGGGTGATCTACTCCTCTACCCCGGAGTCAGCTACTTAATCCCATCACTAGCACAACAGAACATAGGGACAAATGAACCAACACCTTTCCTGGGAGCCTCAGTGCAGAGTTAACCCTTCATGTATTGCTGGGTTCACCCCTGCACTTTCAATGGACAACAGGAAGGATATGGCCTATACAGTCCACACATAAATTAGGGCTCACTGTTCCTTGTAACCCCCAAGAGGTATGAGGGGTCTCCGCGGGGTTCGCCGGCTTGCGTATCCGTTTTTAGTTCCCGACGATTGTTGGCAAAACACCGCTGTTCGGGCGTAAGATGGCCGCGAACACGTGTAAAACATCCGAAATGGCGGCCACCTATACTTAACCCACAGGATTCGGGCTAATCCATACGAACGGCTAAACCAACCGAACTGATGTTAGAAGGACAGCCCAGGGTCTTCCGCTACACTGCTCCCCCTTGCCCACAAGCCGGCATACACAGCCTGATCCAACACGGATCGGCTTGGGGATGTCCGGGGGCTCACGGATCATTTTTCCAGGTCCGTTTGTCTTGACAACCCGTCCGCATTTCCATTCTGCTTACCCGGCCGGTACTGAATATCAAAATCAAAGGGCTGCAGCGCTAAGCTCCAGCGCAGCAGCCTAGCATTGTCCCCAGCCACCCGGTTCAGCCATACCAATGGGTTGTGATCCGTGAGCAAGGAAAAGGGCTGTCCGTACAGATAGGGCTGCAGTTTCTTTAAAGCCCACACCACAGCCAGGCATTCTTTTCGATGGCGGCGTAGCTTACTTCTCGAGGTAACAGTTTGCGACTGATGTAAGCCACGGGATGTTCTCCGCCATCAGCCCCAACTTGGCTCAGTACTGCCCCCAATCCAAACATAGAAGCGTCTGTGTGAACAAGAAATCGTTTAGTTGGATTGGGAGCTGCCAAGACAGGGGCATTTATCAGTGCCTTTTTCAGATGTTGGAATGCCTGCTCACACTCCGGGGACCAGGTTACTTGGCGGGGCAGATTTTTCCGGGTCAGGTCAGTGAGGGGTTTTGCTAGGGCACTATAGTTAGGGACAAATTTTCTGTAATACCCCGCGGTCCCCAGGAACGCTAAAACTTGGGTCTTAGTTCTAGGGTGGGCCACTGAGCTACGGCCTCTACTTTGGCGGGTTCGGGTTTTGCTTGCCGCACCCCACTCTATGTCCCAGGTACTGTACCTCAGCCATCCCTATACTACACTTGGCTGGTTTCAGGGTCAAACCAGCTTCCCTAATCCTGTCTAGTACAGCTCCTATATGGGCCAAGTGTTCCTGCCACGTATTGCTAAAAATAGCAATATCGTCCAGGTAGGCACATGTATAGTCCTGGAACCCATCCAGGAGTCGGTCCACCATCCTCTGGAAAGTTGCTGGGGCGTTTTTCATCCCAAATGGCATGACCTTAAACTGGTACAAGCCAAATGGGGTGACAAAGGCCGACTTCGAGGATGGCGTCTGGGGCCAGGGAATTTGCCAATATCCTTTACATAGGTCAATGGTAGTGAGGTATTGGCCCCTGGCCATCCTGTCTAGTAGTTCGTCTATCCGTGGCATAGGATAAGCATCAGACACGGTTTTCTCGTTCAATCTCCTGTAGTCCACGCAGAAGCGAGTTGTGCCATCTCGCTCGGCACGAGGACCACAGGAGAAGCCCATGGACTATCTGAGGGCTCAATCACCCCCAGTTGGAGCATCTCATTGATCTCCTTGCGCATGTTTTCCCTCACCGCTTCTGGGATGCGGTAGGGGTCTGGCGCATGGGTAGTTGCCCTGGGGTCTCGACTCGGTGAGTGGCCAGAGGGGTGTATCCAGGTATATTAGAGAACGTGTCTCGTTTCTCCTCTAATAGCTGCTGTACCTCGATCCGCTCCTGTGGGCTCAGCCGATCCCCAGTACAACCTCTCCTAAATCCCCAGACAGCTGCCCATCTCCCAGTAAATCGGGAAGTGGTAAGCTGTCAAACTCTTCAGAATTGGGCGCACATATGGCGGTTACTTCCTCGGCGCGCTCCTGGTAGGGCTTCATCATGTTCACATGGAGCATGCGTCGCCCTCCGTTCCCGGCGCAGGGACCTATGATATAGGTGGTATCACATCTCTGTTCCACCACCTTATATGGTCCCTGCCAGGCGGCCTGTAACTTGTCATGTCGGACTGGTTTTAAAATTAGCACCTTCTGCCCGACCTGAAAGCTACGGTCCCTGGCTCCCCGATCATACCACGTGCGCTGGCGAGTCTGTGCCGCCTGGAGGTTTTCCTTACCGTCCTAGTCAATGCTTCCAGGCGGTCTCGGAAGGCCAGCACGTATGGTATGATGGGAGTGCCATCTGCGCTCCGGTCTCCCTCCCAATGCTCTCTAATAAGATCTAAGGGACCTCTGACCCTTCTCCCAAATAGTAGTTCAAACGGGGAGAACCCTGTGGATTCCTGGGGCACCTCCCGATATGCAAACAGGAGATGCGGCAGGAATCGCTCCCAGTCCTTGTGGGTCTCTGCGAAGGTTCGGAGCATTTGTTTCAAGGTACCATTGAACCGTTCACAGAGTCCATTAGTCTGGGGGTGGTAAGGGGCACTGATAATCGGCTTAATGCCACAGATCCTCCAGAGGTGTTGGGTGAACTCTGCGGTAAATTGGGTACCCTGATCCGAGATAATCTCCTGGGTAATCCCATCCGAGAGAATATTCGCATGAGGGCATCCGCGACTGTTTCGGCGTGAATATTAGTTAGAGCCACTGCCTCTGGATATCTAGTGGCATAATCTACGACTGTTAAGATATACCTTTTACCTGACGGGCTAGCTCTCTGGAGGGGCCTATCAGATCTACCGCTATTCGGCTAAAGGGTTCCTCAATTATGGGTAAGGGATGGAGCTTCGCCTTCCTTCGGTCTCCCCTTTTCCCTACCCTCTGGCAGGTATCGCACGTAGTGCAATATCGGCGTACTTCCTGGCTGATCCCTGGCCAGAAGAAATTTTGGGTCAGCCTGTACCTAGTGCGACTGACCCCCAGATGCCCGGATAGTGGAATATCGTGTGCTATCCGGAGTAACTCCGCTCGGTACCGCTGCGGCACCACTAGCTGCCTCATCACTATCGGGTCTGATCCCACAATCTGCTTGTCTGTTTCCCTGTATAACAGCTGCTTATCCCAGACAAATCTCTCTCCTCCCCCGGGTGAGTCCGTGACAACCTTATCCCTATATACTTGAAGCGTAGGATCTGTTACTAGTTCAGCTGCAAATTCATTAGGTGGGGCCCAGGGAACACATTCTAAGGAAGGGGAGGATCTCTTACCTGGCCCTCCGGCAGTGTGTTGTAGTCCTGGGTGCGGGCTTGTTGTCGGGTGACCACAGGGTGTGCTTCTCCTGTGGTGGTTGTCTGGGGCTCAAAAGCCGATGTGAGTCTTCCCAGATCGTTCCCCAATAATACCTCCGCCGGTAACTGTGGCATCAACCCCACCTCCACATGTCCTGACCCCGCTCCCCAATGCAAATGTACCCTTGCTGTAGGTAGCCGGTATACTGCTCCCCGGCTACCCTGACGGCTACAGTTTTACTTAGTTTGGCTTGATCGGAAACCAGGTGGCTCTGTACCAGAGTGATAGTAGCGCCCGAGTCCCGTAGCCCTCGGACTGCTTTACCCTCCAGGTATACGGTCTGTCTGTGGTGCTGGAGATTATCCGTATTGGCCTGGACAGGATCGGCCTCGTGTAGTACCTCCCATTGTTCCACGGTGGTAATAGGAACGGCTGAACCGTATGGTGTGGCCACCATGTCCTGGTAGTGGTGGGCTGTGGCTGTTCTTGGTGGCGGTGGGCCTGGGCGTATCCAGGTGGAACGGTCCCTCAGCTGTGGGCATTCTCTTTTATAATGCCCCCACTTCTGGCAGTGATGACAGGGCCCAGAAGTGGGTTGACGGAACCGCGGCTGGGCAGCGGGTGGTGGTGGTGGCAGGGGTCTTGGTGGAGCTGGGGTGTACGTGGTTCCCCAAAGGTTTTAAATGTGACTTTTGGAGCTGTAGGTTTTTGTTGCCTGCGTGCGTCTAGATACTCATCTGCCTTTCTGGCAGCTTCGGTGAGGATGTAGGATTTCTGTCCCGTACCCATTCCTGGACCTCGCCGGTTACTCCCTCATAGAACTGCTCCATCAGCATCATCTGAATTACATCCTCCATGGACCGTGCCTTGCTAGCTTGCACCCACCCGAGGGCTGCCCTTTGTAGTCTGCATGCCCACTCTGCGTGTGAGTCTTTGTCCACCTTCTTTAGATCCCTGAATCTCCGCCGGTATGCTTCCGGTGTTATAGCATACCTGGCCAGTATAATTTCTTTTACTTTGCTGTAATTCCGTATTTCCTCATTAGGTACAGTACGGTATGCCTCTGCTGCCCTCCCAGTTAACTTTCCGGCCAAAATGGGTACCCAGTCTTCTGCACTGATTTTATGTAGTGCACACAGTCTCTCAAAGTCTTGCAGGAAAGCGTCTATGTCTTCCTCTGCCTCCACATATGTTTTAAAAGCCTGGTATGGTATCTTAGGCTTACCTTCTGGTGGTACATTCCTTGCGGAGCTGTGTTCTGGAACTGCTGTCGTCTGTCTCCTTAAAATGAATTCTTGGACCTCTGTCATAGTTTTTGAAATAATTTCCTCTGAGGGGTTTTCCCCATAAAAAGACAGCCTGAATCGAACCTGCCTCTGGAACTCCATCTGTTCCTGTGTTTCCCCTTGATCCCTCTGTTCAGGAACCGAATCGCCATCCATTCCGTATTCTGCCATGAGTTCCGTAATGAGTACTGCTTTCTTCTTGTTGCTGGTTTGTATACCCCTTGCCTCTAGGAGGTCCTTTAGCGTGGAGCGTTTCAGCGTGGTAAAATCAATCTCCATCCGTACTCCATTTATGCTTGTTCCTCTGTGAGTCTGGATCCCAGCGCTGCCAACCAATGTAGCGGATATACAATATTTCCTGGTTACCTCCGCTTATAATCCAAGTGGGACTCAGGAACAAGGCGATAGTAAGTCCATCAGCAAGGCGTCCAACAGAGAAAGTAATGCAGCAATATCCCAACAGCAATCCCAATAACTGGACGACACACAGTTTCAGGAGCAGAACTGGACACTTTAATGACAGCCAGCACTCATAATTTATACAGATTCCACAGGCCAGGGGCACACCCCTCTGCCTGGGATACAGTTAACTCAGACAATGGACTAACCTAATATACATACACAGTTCTGGTGGTCTAACATTATAACGCAATCAAACATAATTGAAGAATAGGAAGAGAGGAGACACATGTGATGGGATTATCTCCTGAGTGTATCAGAGGGTGATCTACTCCTCTACCCCGGAGTCAGCTACTTAATCCCATCACTAGCACAACAGAACATAGGGACAAATGAACCAACACCTTTCCTGGGAGCCTCAGTGCAGAGTTAACCCTTCATGTATTGCTGGGTTCACCCCTGCACTTTCAATGGACAACAGGAAGGATATGGCCTATACAGTCCACACATAAATTAGGGCTCACTGTTCCTTGTAACCCCCAAGAGGTATGAGGGGGTCTCTGCGGGGTTCGCCGGCTTGCGTATCCGTTTTTAGTTCCCGACGATTGTTGGTAAAACACCGCTGTTCGGGCGTAAGTTGGCCGCGAACACGTGTAAAACATCCGAAATGGCGGCCACCTATACTTAACCCACAGGATTCGGGCTAATCCATACGAACGGCTAAACCAACCGAACTGATGTTAGAAGGACAGCCCAGGGTCTTCCGCAACAGCCACTTTCAGTTATTTCGGCCCAGCACCCAGACAGAGGAGAGAGGTCCCACAGCAAGGAATCATGCGTCATATCACCCACCACTGGAGATGGCCACTTTCAGTTATTTCGGCCCAGCACCCAGACCGAGGATACAGGTCCCACTGCAAGGAATCATGCATCATATTACCCACCACTGGAGAAGGCCACTTTCAATTATTTCGGCCCAGCACCCATACCGAGGATACAGGTCCCACTGCAAGGAATCATGCGTCATATCACCCACCACTGGAGAAGGCCACTTTCAGTTATTTCGGCCCAGTACCCAGACCGAGGAGAGAGGTCCCACAGCAAGGAATCATGCGTTATATCACCCTCCACTGGAGAAGGCCACTTTCAGTTATTTCGGCCCCAGCACCCAGACAGAGTAGAGGTTCATTTAACTTTGGGTTGCACCGCAAGATCATGGTAAAGTTAAAAAAATGAGGATTCAATAAAGAAGTGAACCGGAGTACAAGAATACATGTTTGAGGGGAAGGCAGTTCTAAATGTCTATTCTGCACAAGGGAGGCACAGGTCATGTGGGATCCATGCCTGGTTCATTTTTATGATTGTCAGCTTGTCCACGTTGGCTGTGGACAGGCGGCTGCTTTTGTCAGTAATGACGCCCCCTGCCGTGCTGAATACACGTTCAGACAAAACGCTGGCCGCCGGGCAGGCCAGCACCTCCAAGGCATAAAATGCTAACTCTGGCCACGTGGAAAATTTGGAGACCCAGAAGTTGAATGGGGCCGAACCATCAGTCAGTACGTGGAGGGGTGTGCAGACGTACTGTTCAACCATGTTAGTGAAATGCTGCCTCCTGCTAACACGTTCCGTATCAGGTGGTGGTGCAGTTAGCTGTGGCGTGGAGACAAAACTTTTCCACATTTCTGCCATGCTAACCATGCCCTCAGAGGAGCTGGCCGTGACAAAGCTGCGTTGGCGACCTCTTGCTCCTCCTCTTCCTTCGCCTTGGGCTTCCACCTGTTCCCCTGTGACATTTGGGAATGCTCTCAGGAGCGCGTCTACCAGCGTGCGCTTGTACTCGCGCATCTTCCTATCACGCTCCAGTGCAGGAAGTAAGGTGGGCACATTGTCTTTGTACCGGGATCCAGCAGGGTGGCAACACAGTAGTCCGCACACATTAAAATGTGGGCAACTCTGCTGTCGTTGCGCAGGCACTGCAGCATGTAGTCGCTCATGTGTGCCAGGCTCCCCAGAGGTAAGGACAAGCTGTCCTCTGTGGGAGGCGTATCGTCATCGTCCTCCGTATCCACCCAGCCACGCACCAGTGATGGGCCTGAGCTGTGTCGGGTGCCACCCCGCTGTGAACCTGCTTCATCCTCATGATGAATTTCCTGGCCTGAAAGTGGTAAAATGACCCCTCATCCTCCTCCTCCTCCTCCTGGGCCACCTCCTCTTCCATCATCGCCCTAAGCGTTTTCTCAAGGAGACATAGAAGTGGTATTGTAACGCTGATAACGGTGTCATCGCCACTGGCCATGTTGGTGGAGTACTCGAAACAGCGCAACAGGGCACACAGGTCTCGCATGGAGGCCCAATCATTGGTGGTGAAGTGGTGCTGTTCCGCAGTGCGACTGACGCGTGCACGCTGCAGCTGTAACTCCACTATGGCCTGCTGCTGCTCGCACAGTCTCTCCAGCATGTGCAAGGTGGAGTTCCACCTGGTGGGCACGTCGCATATGAAGCGGTGAGCAGGAAGGCCGAAGTTCCGCTGTAGCGCAGACAGGCGAGCAGCGGCAGGATGTGAACGCCGGAAGCGCGCACAGACGGTTCGCACTTTATGCAGCAGCTCTGACATGTCGGGGTAGTTGTGAATGAACTTCTGCACCACCAAATTCAGCACATGCACCAGGCAAGGGATATGTGTCAAACCGGCTAGTCCCAGAGCTGCGACGAGATTTCGCCCATTATCGCACACCACCAGGCCGGGCTTGAGGCCAACCGGCAGAAACCACTTGTCGGTCTGTTGTTCAATAACCCGCCACAACTCCTGCGCGGTGTGGGGCCTGTCCCCCAAACATATGAGTTTCAGAATGGCCTGCTGACGTTTACCCCGGGCTGTGCTGAAGTTGGTGGTGAAGGTGTGTGGCTGACTGGATGAGCTGGTGGAAGCAGAGGAGGAGGAAGCCGAGTAGGAGGAGGAGGCTACAGGAGGCAAAGAATGATGCCCTGCGATCCTTGGCGGCGGAAGGACGTGCGCCAAGGAACTCTCCACCTGGGGCCCAGCCGCCACTACATTTACCAAGTGTGCAGTTAGGGAGATATAGCGTCCCTGGCAGTGCTTACTGGTCCACGTATCTATGGTTGGACAGATTAACACTTGGCCTGCCACAGCTGGGACACCAGATTCAGGGTATTGCTATTTTGGCAATTAAATTTCACCCCAGAACAGAATATATGTTTTGGCGGACACTATAATACTTTGCCAGACACAGCTGAAACCACTGATTTATGGAATTGCTATTTTGGCAATTGAATTTCACCCCAGAACAAAATATATAATTTGCAGGACACTATGAAACTTGGCCAGCCACAGCTGAAACCACTTATTTATGGTATTGCTATTTTGGCAATTGAATTTCACCCCAGAACAAAATATACCCTGTTACAGACAGATTTAAACTAGACCTGCAACAGCTGGAACACCAGATTCAGGGTATTGCTATTTTGGCAATTGAATTTCACCCCAGAACAAAATATATAATTTGCAGGACACTATAAAACTTGGCCAGCCACAGCTGAAACCACTGATTTATGGTATTGCTATTATGGCAATTGAATTTCACCCCAGAACAAAATATATGTTTTGGCGGACACTATTATACTTTGCCAGCCACAGCTGAAACCACTGATTTATGGTATTGCTATTATGGCAATTGAATTTCACCCCAGAACAAAATATATGTTTTGGCGGACACTATTATACTTTGCCAGCCACAGCTGAAACCACTGATTTATGGTATTGCTATTTTGGCAATTGAATTTCACCCCAGAACAAAATATACCCTGTTACGGACAGATTTAAACTAGGCCTGCAACAGCTGGAACACCAGATTCAGGGTATTGCTATTTTGGCAATTGAATTTCACCCCAGAACAAAATATATGTTTTTGCAGACAATATGAAACTTGGCCAGCCACAGCTGAAACCACTGAATTATGGTATTGATTTTTTGCAATTGAATTTCACCCCAGAACAAAATATATAATTTGCAGGACACTATGAAACTTGGCCTGCCACAGCTGAAACCACTGATTTATGGTATTGCTATTTTGGCAATTGAATTTCACCCCACAACAAAATATATGTTTTTGCGGACACTATGAAACTTGGCCAGCAACAGCTGAAACCACTGATTTATGGTATTGCTATTTTGGCAATTGAATTTCACCCCAGAACAAAATATACCCTTTTACGGACAGATTAACACTTGGCCTGCCACAGCTGGGACACCAGATACAGGGTATTGCTATTTTGGCAATTAAATTTCACCCCAGAACAGAATATATGTTTTGGCGGACACTATTATACTTTGCGAGACACAGCTGAAACCACTGATTTATGGAATTGCTATTTTGGCAATTGAATTTCACCCCAGAACAAAATATATAATTTGCAGGACACTATGAAACTTGTCCAGCCACAGCTAAAACCACTTATTTATGGTATTGCTATTTTGGCAATTGAATTTCACCCCAGAACAAAATATACCCTGTTACGGACAGATTTAAACTAGACCTGCAACAGCTGGAACACCAGATTCAGGGTATTGCTATTTTGGCAATTGGATTTCACCCCAGAACAAAATATATAATTTGCAGGACACTATGAAACTTGGCCAGCCACAGCTGAAACCACTGATTTATGGTATTGCTATTATGGCAATTGAATTTCACCCCAGAACAAAATATATGTTTTGGCGGACACTATTATACTTTGCCAGCCACAGCTGAAACCACTGATTTATGGTATTGCTATTTTGGCAATTGAATTTCACCCCAGAACAAAATATACCCTGTTACGGACAGATTTAAACTAGGCCTGCAACAGCTGGAACACCAGATTCAGGGTATTGCTATTTTGGCAATTGAATTTCACCCCAGAACAAAATATATGTTTTTGCAGACAATATGAAACTTGGCCAGCCACAGCTGAAACCACTGAATTATGGTATTGTGCCATTATTGTTATTGTGCCACCCTATATGAGTGGTGGGCAGTCGGCACAGTACAGTCAGTGGGCCTGACACACACTGGCAGGCAACTGCAATTATATTAAAGGGTAAAAATTAAATTACTTTTTTATCTGCAAGGTACTGTGCAATCCTATATGAGTGGTGGGCACTGGCAGTGGGCACAGTACAGTCAGTGGGCCTGACACACACTGGCAAGCAACTGAAATTATATCAAAGTGTAAAAAGTAAAATACTTTTTTTTATCTGCAAGGTACTGTGACACCCTATATGATTGGTGGGCACTGGCAGTGGGCACAGTACAGTCTGTGGGCCTGACACTCACTGGCAGGCAACTGCAATTATATTAAAGGGTAAAAATTAAATTACTTTTTTATCTGCAAGGTACTCTGCCACCCTATATGAGTGGTGGGCAGTGGGCACAGTAGAGTCAGTGGGACTGACACACACTGGCAAGCAACTGCAATTATATTACAGTGTAAAAAGTAAATGACTTTTTTATCTGCAAGGTACTGTGACACCCTATATGATTGGTGGGCACTGGCAGTGGGCACAGTACAGTCTGTGGGCCTGACACTCACTGGAAGGAAACTGCAATTATATTAAAGGGTAAAAATTAAATGACTTTTTTATCTGCAAGTTACTGTGCCAACCATAATGAGTGGTGGGCACAGGAAGTGGGCACAGTACAGTCTGTGGGCCTGACACACACTGGCAGTCAACTGCATTTATATTAAAGGGTAAAAATTAACTGACTTTTTTATCTGCAAGGTATTGTGCCATCCGATATGAGTGGTGGGCACTGGCTGTGGGCGCAGTACAATCAGTGGACTGGCACTCACTGGCAGGCAACTGCAATTATATTAAAGGGTAAAAATTAAATAACTTTTTATCTGCAAAGTACTGTGCCACCCAATATGAGTGGTGGGCACTGGAAGTGGACACTGTACAGTCAGTGGGCCTGACACACACTGACAGGCAACTGCAATTGTATTAAAGTGTAAAAATTAAATGACTTTTTTATCTGCAAGGTACTGTGACACCCTATATGAGTGGTGGGCAGTGGGCACAGTACAGTCGGTGGGCCTGACACACACTGGCAGGCAACTGCAATTATTTTACAGAGGAAAAATTAAATGACTTTTTATCTGCAATGAACTGTGCCTCCCTATATGAGTGGGTTGCAGTGGGCACAGTACAGTCAGTGGGCCTGACAGTCACTGGCAGGCAACTGCAATTATATTACAGAGGAAAAATTTAATTACTTTTTTATCTACAAGGCATTGTGCCACCCTATATGAGTGTTGGGCAGTGGGCACAGTACAGTCAGTGGGCCTGACACACACTGGCAGGCAACTGCAATTATATTAAAGGGTAAAAATTAAATGACTTTTTTATCTGCAAGGTACTGTGCCACCCTTTGTTATTGGTGGGCAGTGGGCACAGTACACTCACTGACAGGCAACTGCTATTATATTACAGGGAAAAGTTAAATCACTTCTTTATCTGCAAGGTACTATGCAACCTTATATGATTGGTGTGCAGTGGGCACATTAAAGTCAGTGGGCCTGACACTCACTGGCAGGCAACTGCAATTATATTACAGAGGAAAAATTTAATGACTTTTTTATCTGCAAGGCACTGTGCCATCCGATATGAATGGTGGGCAATGTCAGTGGGCACGGTACAGTCAGTGGGCCTGACATACATTTGCAGTCAACTGCAATTATATTAAAGTGTAAAAATTAAATTACTTTTTTATCTGCAAGGTACTGTGCCATCCCATATGAGTGGTGGGCACAGGCAGTGGCTACCGTAGTCTGTGGGTCTGACACACACTGTTAGGCAACTTAAATTATATTAAAGGGTAAAAATTCAATGACTTTTTTTTATCTGCAAGGTACTGTGCCACCCTATAAGGGTTGTTGGCAGTGGGCACAATACAGTCAGTGGGCATGACACACACTGACAGGCAACTGCAATTGTATTAAAGGGTAAAAATTAAATGACATTTTTATTTGCAAGGCACAGTGCCACCCTATATGTGTGGTGGTCTGTGGGCACAGTACAGTCAGTGTTCCTGAAACACACTGGCATGCAACTGCAATTATATTAAAGTGCAAAAAGTAAATTACTTTTTTATCTGCAAGGTACTGTGACACCCTATATGAGTGGGTTGCAGTGGGCACAGTTCAGTCAGTGGGCCTGACACACACTGGCAGGCAACTGCAATTATTTTACAGAGGAAAAAGTTAATGACTTTTTTATCTACAAGGTATTGTGCCACCCTATATGAGTGGTGGGCAGTGGGCACAGTACAGTCTGTGGGCCTGACACACACTGGCAGGCAACTGTAATTATATTAAAGGGTAAAAATTAAATTACTTTTAATCTGCAAGGTACTGTGTAATCCTATATGAGTGGTGGGCACTGGCAGTGGGCACAGTACAGTCAGTGGGCCTGTCACACACTGGCAGGCAACTGCAATTAATTTACAGAGGAAAAATTAAATGACTTTTTATCTACAAGGTATTGTGCCACACTATATTAGTGGTGGGCAGTGGGCACAGTACAGTCGGTGGGCCTGACACACACTGGCAGGCAACTGCAATTATATTAAAGGGTAAAAATTAAATTACTTTTTTATCTGCAAGGTACTGTGTAATCCTATATGAGTGGTGGGCACTGGCAGTGGGCACAGTACAGTCAGTGGACCTGACACACACTGGCAAGCAACTGCAATTATATTAAAGTGTAAAAAGTAAATTACTTTTTTTTATCTGCAAGGTACAGTGACACCCCACATGATTTGTGGGCACTGGCAGTGGGCACAGTACAGTCTGTGGGCCTGACACTCACTGGCAGGCAACTGCAATTATATTAAAGTGTAAGAATTAAATGACTTTTTATCTGCAATTTACTGTGCCAACTAATATGAATGGTGGTCACTAGAAGTGGGCACAGTACAGTCTGTGGGCCTGACACACACTGGCAGTCAACTGCATTTATATTAAAGGGTAAAAATTAAATGACTTTTTTATCTGCAAGGTACTCTGCCATCCAATATAAGTGATGGGCACTGACAGTGGGCACAGTACAGTCAGTGGGCCTGACACACACTGGCAGGCAACCGCAATTATATTAAAGTGCAAAAAGTAAATGACTTTTTTATCTGCAAGGTACTGTGACACCCTATATGAGTGGGTTGCAGTGGGCACAGTACAGTCAGTGGGCCTGACACACACTGGCAGGCAACTGCAATTATTTTACAGAGGAAAAATTAAATGACTTTTTTATCTACAAGGTATTGTGCCACCCTATATGAGTGGTGGACAGAGGGCACAGTACAGTCTGTGGGCCTGACACACACTGGCAGGCAACTGCAATTATATTAAAGGGTAAAAATTAAATTACTTTTTTATCTGCAAGGTACTGTGTAATCCTATATGAGTGGTGGGCACTGGCAGTGGGCACAGTACAGTCAGTGGGCCTGACACACACTGGCAAGCAACTGCAATTATATTAAAGTGTAAAAAGTAAATTACTTTTTTTTATCTGCAAGGTACAGTGACACCCTACATGATTTGTGGGCACTGGCAGTGGGCACAGTACAGTCTGTGTGCCTGACACTCACTGGCAGGCAACTGCAATTATATTAAAGTGTAAAAATTAAATGACTTTTTTATCTGCAATTTACGGTGCCAACCAATATGAGTGGTGGTCACTGGAAGTGGGCACAGTACAGTCTGTGGGCCTGACACACACTGGCAGTCAACTGCATTTATATTAAAGGGTAAAAATTAAATGACTTTTTTATCTGCAAGGTACTCTGCCATCCAATATAAGTGATGGGCACTGACAGTGGGCACTGTACAGTCAGTGGGCCTGACACACATTGGCAGGCAACTGCAATTATATTAAAGGATAATAAGTATATGACTTTTTTATCTGCAAGGTATTGTGCCATCCGCAGGGGGGTAACTACCAGGGAAGCAGGGGAAGCGGCTGCTTCTGGGCCCGGGCTGACAAGGGGCCCGGCGCCTGGCAGCAAGTAACCTCTCCTCTGCTTCCCGGTAATCAGCAGACTGCGCTAATTGCCGACAGCGCGACACTGACAATCGCACTCTCAGACTGTCTGCTGTATCGGGCCCCCCCTCCCTACCCACCCCTTTACAGTTTGGCCCGCCCCCACCTTTAGTTACTAGACACTTCTGCACTGCATTATCCCGGGGCCAGAATGATCGCAATCGCATCCTCCTCGCATGCGCGGGCGCGGTGCTGTAATCCTATCTTGCAGCCGGGCAAGGCAGGGCATGGAGGCAGGACTGAGACGCGGAGGTGGTCCTGGCCGAGTTGCTGCGTGCCGCAGCCTATCAGATTGGCTGGCGGCATCTGGCGGAACTGCGCAGGTGGCGCGATGATGTCATTGCGCCGCTGCGCTGCAGTAAAGGCATCAGAGCAGCGCTGCGTGGTCACAGACTGGAGACAAAGCCTGAGCAGACTGGAGTAAGTAAAGTCTGTCTACTAGTGGTTTTTTTGGTTGTCATGTCTGACTACCTGGACAAACTCAATTATGATGAATGTTGGACTAAATGAGGGGGGGAGGGAATTAATTATCATCTGCATAGGCTACTGGCAGATTATAGGGGGTTATATGGCTTGCTAGTCTGGCACATTATAGGGGCTTGGCCATATGGCTGACTAATGGCACATATAGGGGCTGGGGGCCATATGGCTGACTACTGGCACATTATAGAGGGGCTGGGGGCCATATGGCTGACTACTGGCACATTATAGGGGCTGGAGGGGCCATATGGCTGACTACTGGCACATTATAGAGGGGCTGGGGGTCATATGGCTGACTACTGGCACATTATATGGGGGTTATATGGGCTGGCTACTGGCACAATATAGGGGGCTGGGGGCTATATGGCTGACTACTGGCACATTATAGGGGGCTGTGGGGGCTATATGGCTGGCTACTGGCACATTATAAGGGGGGTTATATGGCTGGCTACTGGCACATTATAGGGGGGGTTATATGGCTGGCTACTGGCACATTATAGGGGGACTGGGGCGGCTATATGGCTGGCTTTGAATCTTTTCTTAACCTTTTGACTAGTCACAGGAGTGTGGGGGTTGCATGGGCGGAGGGTTAGGAATTTGACAGGGCCCCCGCAACAGTATTATACAATGACACTACATGACAGTGTGTGTAATATATATATATTAGTGTGTGTGTGTATATGTGTGTGCGTGTGTGTGTATGTGTGTATATAGATATATATATATATATATATATATATATATATCGTGACTTGCCAAAGGAGTGGGATTTACACAAGAGGAGGGGGGGGAGCGAAATACGCAGTGTGACACACACTGGCAGGCAACTGCAATTAGATTAAAGGGTAAAAATTAAATTACTTTTTTATCTGCAAGGTATTGTGCCACAATACATGAGTGGTGGGCAGCGAGCACTGTACAGTTAGTTGGCCTGACAGTCACTGGCAGGCAACTGCAATTATATTACAGGGTAAAAATGAAATGACTTTTTTTTATCTGCAAGGTACTGTGCCACCCTATATGAGTGGTGGGCACTGCCAGTAGGCACAGCACAGACTGTGGGCCTAACACTCACTGACAGGAAACTGCAATTATATTACAGAGGAAAAATTAAATGACGTTTTTATCTGCAAGGTACTGTGCCACCCTATAAAAGTGGTGGGCAGTGGGCACAGTACAGTCAGTGGGCCTGACACACACGGGCAGGCAACTGCAATTATATTTAAAGGTTTTTTTAATTACTTTTTATCTGCAAGGTACTGTGCCACCCGTTATGAGTGGTGGGCACTGGCAGTGGGCACAGTACAGTCTGTGAGCCTGACACACACTGGGAGGCAACTGCAATTATATTAAATGGTAAAAATTAAATGACTTTTTTTATCTGCAAAGTACTGTGCCACCCAATATGAGTGGTGGGCACTGGCAGTGGGCACAGTACAGTATGTTGGCCTGACACTCTCTGGCAGGCAACTGCAATTATATTAAAGGGTAAAAATGAAATGACTTTTTTTATCTGCAAGGTACTGTGCCACCCTATATGAGTGGTGGGCAGTGGGCACAGTACAGTCAGTGGGCCTGACACTCACTGGCAGGCAACTGCAATTATATTACAGAGGAAAATTTAATGACTTTTCTATCGACAAGTTACAGTGCAACCCTATATGAGTGGTGGGCACTGGCAGTGGGCACATTACAGTCTGTGGGCCTGACACACACTGAAATGCAACTGCAATTATATTAAAGGGTAACATTTTAATGACTTTTTTTTATTTGCAATGTACTTTGCCACCCAATATGAGTGGTGGGCACTGGCAATGGGCACAGTACAGTAAGTGGGCCTGACACTCACTGGCAGGCAACTGCAATTATATTAAAGGGTAAAAATAAAATGACTTTTTTTTCTGCAAGGTACTTTGTCACCCGTTATGAGTAGTGGGCACTGTCAGTGGGCACAGTACAGTCAGTGGGCTGACACTCACTGGCAGGCAACTGCAATTATATTAATGTGTAAAAATTAAATAACTTTTTTATCTGCAAGGTACTGTGCCATCCGATATGAGTGATGGCCACTGGCAGTGGGCACATTACAGTCAGTGGGCCTGACACACACTGTCAGGCAACTGAAATTATATTAAAGGATAATAAGTATATGACTTTTTTATCTGCAAGGTATTGTGCCATCCGATATGAGTGGTGGGCACTGGCTGTGGGCACAGTACAGTCAGTGGGATGACAC
The DNA here is from genome assembly GCA_033119425.1 of Bufotes viridis. NCBI lineage: Eukaryota > Metazoa > Chordata > Amphibia > Anura > Bufonidae > Bufotes > Bufotes viridis. Next base: position 103,927 of record JAKVIS010000032.1, on the reverse strand, counting down.
TCACTGGCAGGCAACTGCAATTATATTAAAGGGTAAAAATTAAATAACTTTTTTATCTGCAAAGTACTGTGCCACCCAATATGAGTGGTGGGCACTGGCAGTAAGCACATTACAGTTTGTGGGCCTGACACACACTGGCAGGCAACTGCAATAATATTAACCACTTCAGCCCCCCTAGCTTAAACACCCTTAATGACCAGGCCACTTTTTACAATTCTGCACTTCACTACTTTCACCGTTTATTGCTCCGTCATGCAACTTACCACCCAAATTAATTTGACCTCCTTTTCTTCTCACTAATAGAGCTTTCATTTGGTGGTATTTAATTCTTGCTGACATTTTTAATTTTTTTGATATTTTGCTTTTTTTGACGAAATGTTTGCAAAAAATGAAATTTTTCACTTTCTGTTTGAAAATTTGTCAAATAAAACTACATTTCTCTACAAATTTTCTCAAAATTTATTGCTCTACATGTCTTTGATAAAAAAAAATGCAATAAGTGTATATTTATAGTTTTGGGTAAAAGTTATAGCTTTTACAAACTATGGTGCAAAAAACTGAATTTCCGCACTTTGACTTTCTGAGCACCTGTCCTGTTTCCTGACATATTACAATGCCCAGACAGTAGAAACACCCCATAAATGACCACATTTCAGAAAGTAGACACCCTAAGGTATTCGCTGAGGGGCATAGTAAGTTCATGGAAGTTTTTATTTTTTGTCACAACTTAGCGGAAATGGGTTTTTTTTTTTTTCAAAAAATTTCATTTTCCGCAATTTTGTGACAAAAAATAAAAACTTCCATAAACTCACTATGCCCATCAGCAAATACCTTAGGGTGTCTACTTTCCGAAATGGGGTCACTTGTGGGGTATTTTTACTGCCCTGGCATTTTAGGGGCCCCTAAAGCGTGAGAATCCAAATGTGTAAAAATGCCCTTTGAAATCCTAAAGGTACTCATTGGAATTAGGGCCCTTTTGCGCATCTTGGCTGCAAAAAAGTGGCACAGATGTGGTATCGCCATACTCAGGAGAAGTAGGGCAATGTGTTTTGGGGTGTGTTTTTACATATACCCGTGTTGGGTGAGAGAAATATCACTGTAAATTGACAACTTTGTATAAAAATTTTTAAAAAGTTGTCGTTTACAGCGGTATTTCTCACACAAAGTATGGGTATATATAAAAATACACCCCAAAAATCATTGCCATACTTCTCCTGAGTACAGCAATATCACATGTGTGACATTTTTTTGCAGTCAAGATGTGCAAAGGGGCCCTAAAACCAATGATTACCTTTAGGATTTCACAGGGCAATTTTACGCATTTGGATTCCAAACTCCTTCTCACGCTTTAGGGGCCCCTAAAATGCCGGGACAGTAAAAATACCCCACAAGTGACCCCATTCTGGAAAGTAGACACCCCAAGGTATTCGCTGATGGGCATAGTGAGTTCATGGAAGTTTTTATTTTTTGTCACAAGTTAGCGGAAATGGATATTTTTTTTTTCTTTTTTCTTACAAAGTCTCATATTCCACTAACTTGTGACAAAAAATTAAATTTTACATGAACTCACCATACCCCTCACGGAACACCTTGGGGTGTCTACTTTCTAAAATGGGGTCACTTGTGGGGTATTTTTACTGCCCTGGCATTTTAGGGGCCCCTAAAGCGTGAGAAGCGGTTTGGAATCCAAATGAGTAGAAATGTCCCGTGAAATCCTAAAGGTACTCATTGGATTTAGGGCCCCTTTGAGCATCTTGGCTGCAAAAAGTGCCACACATGTGGTATCGCCATACTCGGCAAAAGTAGGGCAATGTGTTTAGGGGTGTATTTTTACATATACCCATACTGGGTGTGAAAAATATCTATGTAAACGACAACTTTTTCAATTTTTTTATACAAAGTTGTCAATTTACAGAGATATTTCTCTCACCCATCATGGGTATATGTAAAAATACATAAATATCAGCCTATTGAGACGTGTTAAAATACAAAATAATAAATCTCTTTATTTGTAAATCTCAGATAAAATTGACTGGGTATAAAGTATATGTCTCCAGGCAAAAGTGCATGTCTAGACCAGAGCGGGATTGTATTAAACCTTCTGGTATCGACATGCACCACAAATCAATCACTCCTGTCCAGGAAAAGATTTGTTGTAATCAGGTATTGACCTGACCACCTGAACAGTGAGGTGTAGATCGTGAATAGACCAGCCGGTCAGTAATCAGTGAGCACTGTAAGTGTTACACTTGAATCAAGTTGATATAATGGAGGAATCTAGTGTAGCAGCCTGTATAAAATTGTGCAACAAGCTCCCACTAGTTTTGAGTATATGACCGCTCAAATTGCAGTGCACCTCTCACTCCCCCACTATCGTACACGGAGTATAGTGATAAAAATGCTCCGATGTATACCTGTTATGCCTACTATAGGTAGTCTGCCTGCATGCTATCTAGTGGTGATGTATAATAGAACGATACAAAACCACTCATTCCACCATAACATCCATTGGGATAGAGAAATCGGGTGTGGTGGTTGTATCCCTATTGATCACAAGGTACCGGCAGCAGGACGACATTCACACAGGCATGCATACAAGACCTAAAGCTGGCTAATCACAATCTACCTATAGTTTAGCAGCTCGACGCGTTTCTATGCAGCATGATAACAGCCACATTTCCTCAGGAGCTTCACTAGAAATGTGTAGCAGGTAATTCTGCCTAACCAGGATATGCTCTGCACCGTCTAGTGCCAGAGCTCCGGCGCTATGTCGGCCGTCCTCAGGGGGAAAAAAAAAAAGAAAAGAAGAAAAAACAGGCAGCAAGCACATAACTTGAACGTTACAAACTTTATAAAACATGAATAAAACCTGAACATGAAAAAAAAACGGAACTTTTAAAACCTGAACTAACTCAAGAATTTTTTCTTGCTAGCTGTTTAATTTTTTTTCTTTTTTTAACCATATCACTCTTTATTTTCCTAGCAGAAACCTCTCCTTTCCCATGGGACAATGTGTAAAGTGTAAATCACTCAGAGATGGTGAGAAGTACACTATACACGTTATCCCAAGTGAAAGGAGAGGTTTCTACCATTTCACACTTCTGCAGTAGCACAGCAGCACCGTCCCCTATGTGTTAGGGTCTCTCAAAACCTAGTATCCTGAGAGACCCTTGAGCCTGATTGTAAAAACTACCTGTGATGTGCTGTCCCTAGGTCCCTAAGTGTACCTGAGTGTGGTACTTCCGGAAACACTCCCTAGGCATAGGGCAGGTTGGTCAGGACAGTCAGGACAGAAATAGCGGGTGTCACGCCTTATTCCACTCCTGCTACAGACACGACATCTTTTTCGGGGTGGCGGTTGGGTTGAGGTACCGGTAACGACACTGGGGAAGTGTCGCTCGTGTAGACGGCTCACTACACTGGTGGATGGGGCCACGGAACCTCCTGGATACAGGAGTTCTGAAATGATCTCTTCCTGGAATTTAAGGAAGGATCCCGTTCTCCCAGCCTTACTGTAGAGAACGAAACTATTATAGGCAGCCAATTGAATTAAATGTACGGACACCTTTTTATACCAGCGTCTGGTGCGTCGGGAAATCAAATACGGGGCCAACATCTGGTCATTGAAGTCCACCCATCCAATGTGGAGGTTATAGTCGTGGACTGAGAGGGGCTTTTCAACGACACTGGTTGCCCGTTCAATTTGTATTGTCGTGTCTGCGTGAATGGAGGAGAGCATGTAAACGTCACGCTTGTTTCTCCATTTCACCGCGAGCAGTTCTTCGTTACACAATGCAGCCCTCTGCCCCCTTGCAAGTCGGGTGGTAACGATCCGTTGGGGGAAGCCCCGGCGACTAGGTCGCACGGTGCCACAGCAGCCAATCTGTTCTAGGAACAAATGCTTGAAGAGGACCACACTTGTGTAAAAGTTGTCCACATAAAGATGGTACCCCTTGCCGAATAAGGGTGACACCAAGTCCCAGACTATCTTCCCACTGCTCCCCAGGTAGTCAGGGCAACTGACCGGCTCCAGGGTCTGATCTTTTGCCTCATAGATCCGAAATTTGTGCGTATAGCCTGTGGCCCTTTCACAGAGATTATACAATTTGACCCCATACCGGGAGCGCTTGCTTGGGATGTACTGTTTGAAGCCAAGGCGCCCGGTGAAATGTACAAGGGACTCGTCTACGCAGATGTATTGTGCGGGGGTATACAAATCTGCAAATTTCTGGTTGAAATGGTCTATGAGGGGCCGAATTTTGTGGAGTCGGTCAAAAGCTGGGTGGCCTCTGGGACGGGACTCGGAGGTGGTGTTGTTGCTAAAGTGCAGGAAACGCAGGATGGTCTCAAAAAGTGTCCTGGACATGGCAGCAGAGTACATGGGCATGTGATGAATTGGGTTTGTGAACCAATATAACCGCAATTCATGCTTTTTTGTAATGCCCATGTTGAGGAGAAGGCCCAGAAAAGTTCTAAATTCGGAAACTTGGACTGGTTTCCACCGGAAAGGCTGGGCATAGAAGCTTCCCGGGTTGGCGGTTATAAATTGAGTGGCATACCGATTTGTTTCTGCCACGACTAAGTCATAGAGCTCCGCAGTGAAGAACAGCTCAAAAAACCCCAGCGCCGATCCAATCTGAGCTGTCTCCACCCGAACTCCTGACTGGGCGGTGAAAGGGGGAACTAATGGTGCGGCTGAAGATGGGGACAGCCAATCAGGATTTGCCAGCACCTCAGGGACTCTAGGGGCTCTACGGGCCTGTCTGCGTGGTGGCTGCGACGGGGGAATTACTGCACGTGCCACCGTACCAGCTTCAACTGCCCTTCTGGTGCTCACCACTTCACCATGTTGTACGGCAGTGCTGGTAGAAGGTCCAGGACGGGCTGCGCTGCTGGTGTATGCCTCACCGCGTAATCCGCAGCGCCAGCCCCACTCTGCTGCCCTTGAAACTGATCCTGCGCTACCTGCGGTCTAGCGAGACACGGGGCCAGGTACGCCTGGTGGTATCAGGGACCTCAACCTCCTCGTCCGAACTTTGGGTCAGACTACCACTGCTCTCTACAGGTTCGTATTCTGACCCGCTAGATTCGTCAGATGAGGGTTTCCATTCCTCATCCGACTGGGTCAGAATCCTGTAGGCCTCTTCAGAGGAATACCCCTTGTTTGACATTTGGGCGACTAAATTTAGGAGGTATTCTTTGAGACTACCCAAGAAAAAAAGCACGCCTGTTTTACAAATGAGAGGGTAGCGAAGTACAGAAGCCGCTGCGATTGATAAAAAAGATCAAAACTGATTTTTTTATCGCCGCAGCGCTTGTGAAGTGATTGTGCAGTGATACAAAAAAAAATTTTTTTGTCACTGCGGCGGGGCGGGCGTGGGTGAACGCAGGTGTGGGCGACCGATCAGGCCTGATCGGGCAAACACTGCGTTTTGGGTGGGGGTGAGCTAAAGTGACAGTAATATTATTATAGATCTGACCGTGATCAGTTCTGATCACTTACAGATACTATAAAAGTTCAAACGGTGATTAGTGCTACGCTAATCAGCGAATCAGTGACTGCGGTGCGGTGGGCAGGGCACTAACGCTAACTAACTACCAAAGGGGCCTAAACTAGATTAAAGGGTAAAAATTTAATGACTTTTTTTTATCTGCAAGGTATTGTGCCACCATACATGAGTCGTGGGCAGTGGGCACTGTACAGTCAGTTGGCCTGACACTCACTGGCAGGCAACTGCAATTATTTTACAGGGTAAAAATTTAATGACTTTTTTATCTGCAAGGTACTCTGCCATCCGATATGAGTGATGCGCACTGGCAGTGGGCACAGTACAGTCAGTGGGCCTGACACACACTGGCAGGCAACTGCAATTAGATTAAAGGGTAAAAATTACATGATTTTTTTTATCTGCAAGGTACTGTGCCACCCAATATGAGTGGTGGGCACTGGAAGTGGGCACAGTAAAGTCTGTGGGCCTGACACACACTGACAGGCAACTGCAATTATATTAAAGCGTAATAAGTAAATGACTTTTTTATCTTCAAGGTACTGTGACACACTATATGAGTGGTGGGCAGTGGGCACAGTACAGTCAGTGGGCCTGACACACACTGTCAGACAACTGCAATTATAATAAAGTGTAAAAATTAAATGACTTTTTTATCTGCAAGGTACTGTGACACCCTATATGAGTGGTGGGCAGTGGGCACAGTACAGTCAGTGGGCCTCACACTCACTGGCAGGCAACTACAATTATATTAAAGTGTAAAAATTAAATGAATTTTTTAACTGCAAGGCACTGTGCCACTCTATATGAGTGGTGGGCAGTGGACACAGTACAGTCAGTGGGCATGACACTCACTGGCAGCCAACTGCAATTATATTACAGAGGAAAAATTAAATGAGTTTTTTATCTGCAAGGCATTGTGCCACCCTATATGAGTGGTGGGCAGTGGGCACAGTACAGTCAGTGGGCCTGACACACACTGGCAAGCAACTGCAATAATATTAAAGGGTAAAAATTAAATTACTTTTTTATCTGCAAGGTACTGTGTCATCCTATATGAGTGGTGGTCAGTGGGCACAGTACAGTCAGTGGGCCTGACACACACTGGCAGTCAACTGCAATTATATTAAAGGTTACAAATTAAATGACTTTTTAATCTGCAAGGTATTGTGCCATCAGATATGATTGGTAGGCACAGTTCAATCAGTGGGCCTAACACTCACTGGCAGGCAACTGCAATTATATTAAAGCGTAAAAATAAACTAACTTTTTTATCTGCAAAGTTCTGTGCCACCCAATCTGAGTGGTGGGAACTGGCAGTGGGCACAGTACAGTCTGTGAACCTGACATTCACTGGCAGGCAACTGCAATTATATTAAATGGTAACAAGTAAATTACTTTTTTATCTGCAATGTACTCTGACACCCAATATGAATGGTGGGCACTGGCAGTGAGCACAGTACAGTCTGTGGGCCTGACACTCACTGGCAGGCAACTGCAATATTAAAGGGTAAAAATTTAATGACTTTGTTATCTGCAAGGTAATGTGACACCATTAGAGATGAGCGAACACCTGGATGTTCGGGTTCGAGAGGTTCGGCCGAACTTCCGGAAAATGTCCGGGTTCGTGATCCGAACTCAACCCGAACTTCATCCCGAACCCGAACCCCATAGAAGTCAATGGGGACTCGAACTTTTGGGCACTAAAAAGGCTGTAAAAGACACCCAGAGGGATAATATACCGCAATAAACGCATTGCGATTACAACTTTGAGCTAACGATCACCATGGAATGCCTCCTCCAGTAGAATGTACTGTCGGATCTGAGAATTAAGTTGAAATCGCAATGCGATTCTTATATATTTGCTTAATCGCATTGCGATTTCAACTTAGCATTGCTAAATAATTCCATCCATATCGTTAACTTACTGAGTCAGTAAGTTAACGAATATGGATGGAATTATTTAGCAATGCTAAGTTGAAACGGCAATGCGATTAAGCAGATATATAATAATCGCATTGCGATTTCAACTTAATTCTCACATCCGACAGTACATTCTACTGGAGGAGGCGTTCCCATGGTGATCGGTAGCTCAAAGTTGTAATCGCAATGAGATTAAGCAATACATAAGAATCGCATTGCGATTCCAACTTTTAGTACTCAACTTTTAAAATCGTACACCACTTTAAGTTCCAAAGTTCGAATAGAACTTAAAGCTGTCTCTTAGTCAGTTTTAGTATTGGTGTGCTGTAATAGAAGTTACATTCGATACGCGAATATAACTTAGAGCAATACAGTCAACTTTACACTGTTAGTTTTATTATCGCGATAATACAACTATTCAAGAATCGTGTACGTGCATCTGTACGTGTGTGCGTTACCTCGGACACTATTCTATTTTGCCAGCCACAGCTGAAACCACTGATTTATGGTATTGCTATTTTGGCAATTGAATTTAACCCCAGAAAATAATCTATCCTTTGCCAGACAGCAGACAGTATTATACTTGTCTAACCAAAGCTGGAACACCAGATTTAGGGGATTGGTATTTGGGCAATTGTATTTAACCCCTTAATAAAATATAGAAATTTCTTTCCTGAGTTTCTAGGGGTGACAATTAGCACAGCCAAGCCCCTGATGTAGGATATAGCAAAAAAAAAAACTAGTATTGATGGATTGATGGACTTGGTGGCAGCTTCTTCTGGCGCACCACAAGTCACAAAATGGCACGCCGATCAACCCAGAAAATAAGTGACAGAAAACGCTCTGTGCAGCCTAAAAACCAGCGAGCAAGTAACTAGCAGAAGTTCAATGATTCTCAGCTGTAAATTGATCCGTTCATTAGGTGCTGTTGCTGACTTTAACCTGCCTAATCTCGCCCTGACAGAAGCTGCATCCTCTCCCTACACTAATCAGAGCAGTGTGACGTGCGGCGCTACGTGACTCCAGCTTAAATAGAGGCTGGGTCACATGCTGCACTTGGCCAATCACAGCCATGCCATTAGTAGGCATGGCTGTGATGGGCTCTTAGGGCAAGAAGTAAAACGCTAGCTGATTGGCTGCTGTGCAGCCCTTCAGAAAGCGGGAAGTAATCGACGAACACCGAACCCGAACCCGAACTTTTTTGAAAATGTCCGGGTTCGGGTCCGGGTCCCGGACACCCCAAAATTCGGTACGAACCCAAACTATTCTCGAACTGTTCGCTCAACACTAGACACCATACATTAGTGGTGGGCAGTGGGCACTGTACCGTCAGTGGGCCTGACACACACTAGCAGGCAACTGAAATTATATTAAAGGTTAAAAAGGTAATGACTTTTTTATCTGCAAGGTACTGTGACACCCAATATGAATGGTGGGCACTGGCAGAGGGCACAGTACAGTCTGTGGGCCTGACACTCACTGGTAGGCAACTGCAATTATATTACAGAGGAAAAGTTAAATCACTTCTTTATCTGCAAGGTACTGTGCAACCTTATATGATTGGTGGGCAGTGGGCACTGTACCATCAGTGGGCCTGACACACACTGGCAGGCAACTGCAATTATATTAAAGGGTTAAAATTTAATTACTTGTTTATCTGCAAGGTACTGTGCCATCCGATATGAGTGGTGGGCACTGGCAGTGGGCACAGTACAGTCATTGGGCCTGACACACACTGGCAGGCAACTGCAATTATATTAAAGGGTAAAAATGCAATGACTTTTTTTTATCTGCAAGGTACAGTGCCACCATACATGAGTGGTGGGCAGGAGGCACTGTACCATCAGTGGGCCTGACACACACTGGCAGGCAACTGCAATTATATTAAAGGGTAAAAATTAAATTACTTTTTTATCTGCAAGGTACTGTGATACCCCATATGAATGGTAGGCACTGGCAGTTTGCATAGTACAGTTTGTGGGCCTGCACGCACTGGTAGGCAACTGCAATTATATTAAAGTGTAAAAATTAAATGACTTATTTATCTGTAAGGTACTGTGACACCAAATATGAATGGTGGGCACTGGCAGTGCACACAGTACAGTCTGTGGGCCTGACACGCACTGGCAGGCAACTGCAATTATATTAAAGGGTAAAAATTAAATGAATTGTTTATCTGCAAGGTACTGTGCTATCCGATTTGAGTGGTGAGCACTGGCAGTGGGCACAGTACAGTCAGTGGGCCTGACACTCACTGGCAGGCAACTCCAATTATATTAATGGGTAAAAATTAAATAACTTTTTTATCTGCAAAGTACTGTGCCACCCAATATGAGAGGTGGGCACTGGCATTGGCCACAGTACAGTCTGTGGGCCTGACATTCACTGGCAGGCAACTGCAATTATATTAAAGGGTAAAAATGTAATGACTTTTTTATCTGCAAGGTACTGTGCAATCCGATATGAGTTGTGATCACTGGCAGTGGGCACAGTACAGTCAGTGGGCTTGAAACTCACTGGCAGGCAACTCCAATTATATTAATGGGTAAAAATTAAATAACTTTTTTATCTTCAAAGTAATGTGCCACCCAATATGAGTGGTGGGCACTGGCATTGGCCACTGTACAGTCTGTGGGCCTGACATTCAATGGCAGGCAACTTCAATTATATTAAAGGGTAAAAATATAATGGCTTTTTTTATCTGCAAGGTACTGTGCCATCCGATATGAGTGGTGAGCACTGGCAGTGGGCACAGTACAGTCAGTGGGCCTGATACATATTGGCAGACAACTGCAATTATATTAAAAGTTAAAAATTAAATGACTTTTATTTGCAAGGTACTGTACCACCCTATGTGAGTTGTGGGCAGTGTGCAAAGAACAGTCTGTGGGCCTGCAATATACTGTGCCACCTAATATGAGTGGTGGGCACTGGCAGTGCACACAGTACAGTCTGTGGGCCTGACACTCACTGGCATGCAACTGCAATTATATTAAAGGGTAAAAATTAAATATCTTTTTTATCTGCAAGGTACTGTGCCACCATACATGAGTGGTGGGCAGTGTGCACAGTACAGTCAGTTGGCCTGACACTCACTGGCAGGCAACTGCAATTATAGTTAAGGGTAAAAATTAAATGACTTTTTTATCTGCAAGGTACTGTGCCATCCGATATAAGTGGTGGGCACTGGCAGTGGGCACAGTACAGTCAGTTGGCCTGACACTCACTGTCAGGCAACTGCAATTATATTTAAGGGTAAAAATTAAATGACTTTTTTATCTGCAATTACTGTGACACGCTATATTTGTGGTGGACACTGCCAGTAGGCACAGTACAGTCTGTGGGCTTGACACTCACTGGCAGTCAACTGCAATTATATTAAAGTGTAAAAGTTAAATTACTTTTATGTGCAAGCTACTGTACCACCCTATGTGAGTTGTGGGCAGTGGGCACAGTACAGTCAGTGGCACTGACACACATTGGCAGTCAACTGCAATTATATTAAAGGGTAAAAATTAAATATCTTTTTTATCTGCAAGGTACTGTACCACCATACATGTGTGGTTGGCAGTTGGCACTGTACCGTCAGTGGGCCTGACACACACTGGCAGGCAACTGCAATCATATTAAGGGGTAAAATGGAATGACTTTTTTATCTGCAAGGTACTGTGCCTTCCGATATGAGTGGTGGGCACTGGCAGTGGGCACAGTACAGTCAGTGGGCCTGACACTCACTTGCAGGCAACTGCAATTATATTTAAGGGTAAAAATGAAATGACTTTTTTATCTACAAGGTACTGTGCCATCCGATATGAGTGGTGGGCACTGGCAGTGGGCACAGTACAGTCAGTGGGCTTGACACTCACTGGCAGTCAACTGCAATTATATTAAAGTGTAAAAGTTAAATTACTTTTATGTGCAAGCTACTGTACCACCCTATGTGAGTTGTGGGCAGTGGGCACAGTACAGTCAGTGGGACTGACACACATTGGCAGTCAACTGCAATTATATTAAAGGGTAAAAATTAAATATCTTTTTATCTGCAAGGTACTGTGCCACCATTCATGAGTGGTGGGCAGTGGGCACAGTAGAGTCAGTTGGCCTGACACTCACTGGCAGGCAACTGCAATTATATTTAAGGGTAAAATTCAATGACTTTTTATCTACAAGGTACTGTGCCATCCGATATGAGTGGTGGGCACTGGCAGTGGGCACAGTAAAGTCAGTGGGCCTGACACTCACTGGCAGGCAGACGCAATTATTTTAAAGGGTAAAAATGGAATTACTTTTTTATCTGCAATGTACTGTGCCACACAATAAGAGTGGTGGGCACTGGCAGTGGGCACAGTACAGTCAGTGGGCCTGACACTCACTGGCAGGCAACTGCAATTATATTAAAGGGTAAAAATTACATGACTTTTATTTGCAAGGTACTGTACCACCCTATGTGAGTTGTGGGCAGTGTGCACAGAACAGTCTGTAGGACTGACATTCACTGGCAGGCAACTGCAATTATATTAAAGGGTAAAAATGTAATGACTATTTTATCTGCAAGGTACTGTGCCATCCAATATGAGTGGTGAGCACTGGCAGTGGGCACAGTACAGTCAGTGGGCCTGATACATATTGGCAGGCAACTGCAATTATATAAAAAGTTTAAAATGTAATGACTTTGTTATCTGCAATGTACTGTGACACGCTATATGAGTGGTGGACACAGCCAGTAGGCCCGATACAGTCTGTGGGCCTGACACACACTGGCAGGCAACTGCAATTATATTAAAGGGTAAAAATTAAATTACTTTTTTATCTGCAAGGTACTGTGACACCCCATATGAATGGTAGGCACTGGCAGTTTGCACAGTACTGTCTGTGGGCCTGACACTCACTGGCAGGCAACTGCAATTATATTAAAGTGTAAAAATTAAATAACTTTTTTATCTGCAAAGTACTGTGCCACCCAATATAAGTGGTGGGCACTGGCAGTGCACACAGTACAGTCTGTGGGCCTGACACGCACTGGCAGGCAACTGCAATTATATTAAAGGGTAAAAATGAAATTACTTTTTTATCTACAAGGTACTGTGACACCCCATATGAATGGTAGGCACTGGCAGTGGGCACAGTACAGTCTGTGAGCCTGACACTCACTGGTAGGCAACTGCAATTATATTAAAGGGTTAAAATTAAGTGCCTTTTTTATCTGCAATGTAATGTGACACCATACATGAGTGGTGGGCAGTGTGCACTGTACCGTCAGTGGGCCTGACACACACTGGCAGGCAACTGCAATTATATTAAGGGGTAAAAATTAAATGACTTTCTTATCTGCAAGGTACTGTGCCACCCAATATGTGTGCTGGGTACTGACAGTGGGCACAGAACAGTCTGTGGGCCTGACACTCACTGGCATTCAACTGCAATTATATTAAAGGATAAAAATGTTAAGACTTTTTTATCTGCAAGGGACGGTGCTACCCGATATGAGTGGTGGGCACTAGCAGTGGGCACAGTACAGTCAGTGGGCCTGACACTCACTGGCAGGCAACTGCAATTATATTTAAGGGTAAAAGTTAAATGACTTTTTTTATCTACAAAGTACTGTGCTGACTGTATGAGTGGTGGGCACAGTACAGTCAGTGGGCCTTACACTCACTTGCAGGCAACTGCAATTATATTAAAGGGTAAAAATTTAATTACTTTTTTTTTATCTGCAAGGTACTGTGCCATCCTATATGAATGATGGGCACTGGTAGTGGGCACAGTACAGTCAGTGGGCCTGACACTCACTGGCAGAAAACTGCAATTATATTAAAGGGTAAAAATTAAGTGCCTGCAATTATATTAAAAGTTAAAAATGTAATGACTTTTTTATCTGCAATGTACTGTGACACGCTATATGAGTGGTGGACACTGCCAGTAGGCCCGATACAGTCTGTGGGCCTGACACACACTGGCAGGCAACTGCAATTATATTAAAGGGTAAAAATTAAATTACTTTTTTATCTGCAAGGTACTGTGACACCCCATATGAATGGTAGGCACTGGCAGTTTGCACAGTACAGTTTGTGGGCCTGCACGCACTGGTAGGCAACTGCAATTATATTAAAGTGTAAAAATTAAATGACTTATTTATCTGTAAGGTACTGTGACACCAAATATGAATGGTGGGCACTGGCAGAGGGCACAGTACAGTCTGTGGGAATGACAGTCACTGGCAGGCAACTGCAATTATATTAAAGGGTAAAAATGTAATGACTTTTTTATCTGCAAGGTACTGTGCTATCCGATTTGAGTGGTGAGCACTGGCAGTGGGCACAGTACAGTCAGTGGGCCTGACACTCACTGGCAGGCAACTCCAATTATATTAATGGGTAAAAATTAAATAACTTTTTATCTTCAAAGTAATGTGCCACCCAATATGAGTGGTGGGCACTGGCATTGGCCACTGTACAGTCTGTGGGCCTGACATTCAATGGCAGGCAACTTCAATTATATTAAAGGGTAAAAATATAATGACTTTTTTTATCTGCAAGGTACTGTGCCATCCGATATGAGTGGTGAGCACTGGCAGTGGGCACAGTACAGTCAGTGGGCCTGACACTCACTGGCAGGCAACTGCAATTATATTTAAGGGTAAAAGTTAAATGACTTTTTTATCTACAAGGTACTGTGCCATCCGATATGAGTGGTGGGCACTGGCAGTGGGCACAGTATAGGCTGTGGGCCTGACACTCACTTGCAGGCAACTGCAATTATATTAAAGGGTAAAAATTTAATGACTTTTTTATCTGCAAGGTACTGTGCCATCCGATATGAGTGGTGGGCACTGGCAGTGGGCACAGTACAGTCAGTGGGCCTGACACTCACTGGCAGGCAACTGCAATTATATTTAAGGGTAAAAATTAAATGACTTTTTTATCTACAAGGTACTGTGCCATCCGATATGAGTGGTGGGCACTGGCAGTGGGCACAGTACAGTCATTGGGCCTGACACTCACTTGCAGGCAACTGCAATTATATTAAAGGGTAAAAATTTAATTACTTTTTTTATCTGCAAGGTACTGTGCCATCCGATATGAGTGGTGGGCACTGGTAGTGGGCACAGTACAGTCAGTGGGCCTGACACTCACTGGCAGGCAACTGCAATTATATTAAATGGTAAAAATTAAATGACTTTTATTTGCAAGGTACTGTACCACCCTATGTGAGTTGTGGGCAGTGTGCAAAGAACAGTCTGTGGGCCTGCAATATACTGTGCCACCTAATATGAGTGGTGGGCACTGGCAGTGCACACAGTACAGTCTGTGGGCCTGACACTCACTGGCATGCAACTGCAATTATATTAAAGGGTAAAAATTAAATATCTTTTTTATCTGCAAAGTACTGTGCCACCATACATGAGTGGTGGGCAGTGTGCACAGTACAGTCAGTTGGCCTGACACTCACTGGCAGGCAACTGCAATTATAGTTAAGTGTAAAAATTAAATGACTTTTTTATCTGCAAGGTACTGTGCCATCCGATATAAGTGGTGGGCACTGGCAGTGGGCACAGTACAGTCAGTGGGCCTGACATTCACTGTCAGGCAACTGCAATTATATTTAAGGGTAAAAATTAAATGACTTTTTTATCTGCAATTACTGTGACACGCTATATTTGTGGTGGACACTGCCAGTAGGCACAGTACAGTCTGTGGGCTTGACACTCACTGGCAGTCAACTGCAATTATATTAAAGTGTAAAAGTTAAATTACTTTTATGTGCAAGCTACTGTACCACCCTATGTGAGTTGTGGGCAGTGGGCACAGTACAGTCAGTGGCACTGACACACATTGGCAGTCAACTGCAATTATATTAAAGGGTAAAAATTAAATATCTTTTTATCTGCAAGGTACTGTACCACCATACATGTGTGGTTGGCAGTTGGCACTGTACCGTCAGTGGGCCTGACACACACTGGCAGGCAACTGCAATCATATTAAGGGGTAAAAATGGAATGACTTTTTATCTGCAAGGTACTGTGCCTTCCGATATGAGTGGTGGGCACTGGCAGTGGGCACAGTACAGTCAGTGGGCCTGACACTCACTTGCAGGCAACTGCAATTATATTTAAGGGTAAAAATGAAATGACTTTTTTATCTACAAGGTACTGTGCCATCCGATATGAGTGGTGGGCACTGGCAGTGGGCACAGTACAGTCAGTGGGCTTGACACTCACTGGCAGTCAACTGCAATTATATTAAAGTGTAAAAGTTAAATTACTTTTATGTGCAAGCTACTGTACCACCCTATGTGAGTTGTGGGCAGTGGGCACAGTACAGTCAGTGGGACTGACACACATTGGCAGTCAACTGCAATTATATTAAAGGGTAAAAATTAAATATCTTTTTTATCTGCAAGGTACTGTGCCACCATACATGAGTGGTGGGCAGTGTGCACAGTACAGTCAGTTGGCCTGACACTCACTGGCAGGCAACTGCAATTATAGTTAAGGGTAAAAATTAAATGACTTTTTTATCTGCAAGGTACTGTGCCATCCGATATAAGTGGTGGGCACTGGCAGTGGGCACAGTACAGTCAGTGGGCCTGACATTCAATGTCAGGCAACTGCAATTATATTTAAGGGTAAAAATGAAATGACTTTTTTATCTGCAATTACTGTGACACGCTATATTTGTGGTGGACACTGCCAGTAGGCACAGTACAGTCTGTGGGCTTGACACTCACTGGCAGTCAACTGCAATTATATTAAAGTGTAAAAGTTAAATTACTTTTATGTGCAAGCTACTGTACCACCCTATGTGAGTTGTGGGCAGTGGGCACAATACAGTCAGTGGCACTGACACACATTGGCAGTCAACTGCAATTATATTAAAGGGTAAAAATTAAATGTCTTTTTTATCTGCAAGGTACTGTACCACCATACATGTGTGGTTGGCAGTTGGCACTGTACCGTCAGTGGGCCTGACACACACTGGCAGGCAACTGCAATCATATTAAGGGGTAAAAATGGAATGACTTTTTTATCTGCAAGGTACTGTGCCTTCCGATATGAGTGGTAGGCACTGGCAGTGGGCACAGTACAGTCAGTGGGCCTGACACTCACTTGCAGGCAACTGCAATTATATTTAAGGGTAAAAATGAAATGACTTTTTTATCTACAAGGTACTGTGCCATCCGATATGAGTGGTGGGCACTGGCAGTGGGCACAGTACAGTCAGTGGGCTTGACACTCACTGGCAGTCAACTGCAATTATATTAAAGTGTAAAAGTTAAATTACTTTTATGTGCAAGCTACTGTACCACCCTATGTGAGTTGTGGGCAGTGGGCACAGTACAGTCAGTGGGACTGACACACATTGGCAGTCAACTGCAATTATATTAAAGGGTAAAAATTAAATATCTTTTTTATCTGCAAGGTACTGTGCCACCATTCATGAGTGGTGGGCAGTGGGCACAGTAGAGTCAGTTGGCCTGACACTCACTGGCAGGCAACTGCAATTATATTTAAGGGTAAAATTCAATGACTTTTTTATCTACAAGGTACTGTGCCATCCGATATGAGTGGTGGGCACTGGCAGTGGGCACAGTAAAGTCAGTGGGCCTGACACTCACTGGCAGGCAGACGCAATTATTTTAAAGGGTAAAAATGGAATTACTTTTTTATCTGCAATGTACTGTGCCACACAATAAGAGTGGTGGGCACTGGCAGTGGGCACAGTACAGTCAGTGGGCCTGACACTCACTGGCAGGCAACTGCAATTATATTAAAGGGTAAAAATTAAATATCTTTTTTATCTGCAAGGTACTGTGCCACCATACATGAGTGGTGGGCAGTGTGCACAGTACAGTCAGTTGGCCTGACACTCACTGGCAGGCAACTGCAATTATAGTTAAGGGTAAAAATTAAATGACTTTTTTATCTGCAAGGTACTGTGCCATCCGATATAAGTGGTGGGCACTGGCAGTGGGCACAGTACAGTCAGTGGGCCTGACATTCAATGTCAGGCAACTGCAATTATATTTAAGGGTAAAAATGAAATGACTTTTTATCTGCAATTACTGTGACACGCTATATTTGTGGTGGACACTGCCAGTAGGCACAGTACAGTCTGTGGGCTTGACACTCACTGGCAGTCAACTGCAATTATATTAAAGTGTAAAAGTTAAATTACTTTTATGTGCAAGCTACTGTACCACCCTATGTGAGTTGTGGGCAGTGGGCACAGTACAGTCAGTGGCACTGACACACATTGGCAGTCAACTGCAATTATATTAAAGGGTAAAAATTAAATGTCTTTTTATCTGCAAGGTACTGTACCACCATACATGTGTGGTTGGCAGTTGGCACTGTACCGTCAGTGGGCCTGACACACACTGGCAGGCAACTGCAATCATATTAAGGGGTAAAAATGGAATGACTTTTTTATCTGCAAGGTACTGTGCCTTCCGATATGAGTGGTGGGCACTGGCAGTGGGCACAGTACAGTCAGTGGGCCTGACACTCACTTGCAGGCAACTGCAATTATATTTAAGGGTAAAAATGAAATGACTTTTTATCTACAAGGTACTGTGCCATCCGATATGAGTGGTGGGCACTGGCAGTGGGCACAGTACAGTCAGTGGGCTTGACACTCACTGGCAGTCAACTGCAATTATATTAAAGTGTAAAAGTTAAATTACTTTTATGTGCAAGCTACTGTACCACCCTATGTGAGTTGTGGGCAGTGGGCACAGTACAGTCAGTGGGACTGACACACATTGGCAGTCAACTGCAATTATATTAAAGGGTAAAAATTAAATATCTTTTTTATCTGCAAGGTACTGTGCCACCATTCATGAGTGGTGGGCAGTGGGCACAGTAGAGTCAGTTGGCCTGACACTCACTGGCAGGCAACTGCAATTATATTTAAGGGTAAAATTCAATGACTTTTTTATCTACAAGGTACTGTGCCATCCGATATGAGTGGTGGGCACTGGCAGTGGGCACAGTAAAGTCAGTGGGCCTGACACTCACTGGCAGGCAGACGCAATTATTTTAAAGGGTAAAAATGGAATTACTTTTTTATCTGCAATGTACTGTGCCACACAATAAGAGTGGTGGGCACTGGCAGTGGGCACAGTACAGTCAGTGGGCCTGACACTCACTGGCAGGCAACTGCAATTATATTAAAGGGTAAAAATTACATGACTTTTATTTGCAAGGTACTGTACCACCCTATGTGAGTTGTGGGCAGTGTGCACAGAACAGTCTGTAGGACTGACATTCACTGGCAGTCAACTGCAATTATATTAAAGGGTAAAAATGTAATGACTATTTTATCTGCAAGGTACTGTGCCATCCAATATGAGTGGTGAGCACTGGCAGTGGGCACAGTACAGTCAGTGGGCCTGATACATATTGGCAGGCAAATGCAATTATATAAAAAGTTTAAAATGTAATGACTTTGTTATCTGCAATGTACTGTGACACGCTATATGAGTGGTGGACACAGCCAGTAGGCCCGATACAGTCTGTGGGCCTGACACACACTGGCAGGCAACTGCAATTATATTAAAGGGTAAAAATTAAATTACTTTTATATCTGCAAGGTACTGTGACACCCCATATGAATGGTAGGCACTGGCAGTTTGCACAGTACTGTCTGTGGGCCTGACACTCACTGGCAGGCAACTGCAATTATATTAAAGTGTAAAAATTAAATAACTTTTTTATCTGCAAAGTACTGTGCCACCCAATATAAGTGGTGGGCACTGGCAGTGCACACAGTACAGTCTGTGGGCCTGACACGCACTGGCAGGCAACTGCAATTATATTAAAGGGTAAAAATGAAATTACTTTTTTATCTACAAGGTACTGTGACACCCCATATGAATGGTAGGCACTGGCAGTGGGCACAGTACAGTCTGTGAGCCTGACACTCACTGGTAGGCAACTGCAATTATATTAAAGGGTTAAAATTAAGTGCCTTTTTTATCTGCAATGTAATGTGACACCATACATGAGTGGTGGGCAGTGTGCACTGTACCGTCAGTGGGCCTGACACACACTGGCAGGCAACTGCAATCATATTAAGGGGTAAAAATTAAATGACTTTCTTATCTGCAAGGTACTGTGCCCCCCAATATGAGTGGTGGGCACTGGCAGTGTTCACAGTACAGGCTGTGGGCCTGACATTCACTTGCAGGCAACTGCAATTATATTAAAGGGTAAAAATTTAATGACTTTTTTATCTGCAAGGTACTGTGCCATCCGATATGAGTGGTGTGCACTGGCAGTGGGCACAGTACAGTAAGTGGGCCTGACACTCACTGGCAGGCAACTGCAATTATATTTAAGGGTAAAAGTTAAATGACTTTTTTATCTACAAAGTACTGTGCCATCCGATATGAGTGGTGGGCACAGTACAGTCAGTGGGCCTTACACTCACTTGCAGGCAACTGCAATTATATTAAAGGGTAAAAATTTAATTACTTTTTTTTTATCTGCAAGGTACTGTGCCATCCTATATGAATGATGGGCACTGGTAGTGGGCACAGTACAGTCAGTGGGCCTGACACTCACTGGCAGGCAACTGCAATTATATTAAATGGTAAAAATTAAATGACTTTTATTTGCAAGGTACTGTACCACCCTATGTGAGTTGTGGACAGTGTGCAAAGAACAGTCTGTGGGCCTTCAATATACTGTGCCACCTAATATGAGTGGTGGGCACTGGCAGTGCACACAGTACAGTCTGTTGGCCTGACACTCACTGGCAGGCAACTGCAATTATATTAAAGGGTAAAAATGAAATGACTTTTTTATCTGCAAGGTAAGGTGACACCATACATGAGTCGTCAAGGGCAGTGGGCACTGTACCGTCAGTGGGCCTGACACACACTGGCAGGCAACTGCAATTATATTCAAGTGTAAAAATTAAATGACTTTTTTATCTACAAGGTACTGTGACACGCCATATGAATGGTAGGCACTGGCAGTAGGCATAGTACAGTCTGTGAGCCTGACACTCACTGGCAGGCAACTGCAATTATATTTAAGGGTAAAAATTAAATGACTTTTTTTATCTACAAGGTACTGTGCCATCCGATATGAGTGGTGAGCACTGGCATTGGGCACAGTACAGTCAGTGAGCCTGACACTCACTGGCAGGCAACTGCAATTTTATTAAAAGGTAAAAATTAAATGACTTTTTTATCTGCAATTACTGTGACACGCTATATTTGTGGTGGACACTGCCAGTAAGCACAGTACAGTCTGTGGGCCTGACACACACTGACAGACAACTGCAATTATATTAAAGGATAATAATTAAATGACTTTATTATCTGCAAGGTATTGTGCCATCTGATATGAGTGGTGGGCACTTGCAGTGGGCACAGTACAGTCAGTGGGCTGACACTCACTGGCAGGCAACTGCAATTATATTAAAGGTTAAAAATAAAATGACTTTTTTATCTGCAAGGTACTGTTACACCCAATATGAATGGTGGGCACTGGCATTGGGCAGAGTACAGTCTGTGGGCCTGACACTCACTGGCAGGAAACTGCAATTATATTAAAGGGAAAAATTAAATGACTTTTTTTATCTGCAAGGTAAAGTGACACCATACATGAGTGGTGGGCAGTTGGTACTGTACCGTCAGTGGGCCTGACACAGACTGGCAGGCAGCTGCAATCATATTAAGGGGTAAAAATTAAATGACTTTCTTATCTGCAAGGTACTGTGCCCCCCAATATGAGTGGTGGGCACTGGCAATGGGCACAGTACAGGCTGTGGGCCTGACACTCACTTGCAGGCAACTGCAATTATATTAAAGGGTAAAAATTAAATGACTTTTTTATCTGCAAGGTACTGTGCCATCCGATATGAGTGGTGGGCACTGGCAGTGGGCACAGTACAGTCAGTGGGCCTGACACTCACTGGCAGGCAACTGCAATTATATTTAAGGGTAAAAGTTAAATGACTTTTTTATCTACAAGGTACAGTGCCATCCGATATGAGTGGTGGGCACTGGCAGTGGGCACAGTACAGTCAGTGGGCCTGACACTCACTTGCAGGCAACTGCAGTTATATTAAAGGGTAAACATTTAATTACTTTTTTTATCTGCAAGGTACTGTGCCATCCGATATGAGTGGTGGGCACTGGTAGTGGGCACAGTACAGTCAGTGGGCATTGACACTCACTGGCAGGCAACTGCAATTATATTAAATGGTAAAAATTAAATGACTTTTATTTTACTGTACCACCCTATGTGAATTGTGGGCAGTGTGCAAAGAACAGTCTGTGGGCCTGCAATATACTGTGCCACCTAATATGAGTGGTGGGCACTGGCAGTGCACACAGTACAGTCTGAGGGCCTGACACTCACTGCCATGCAACTGCAATTATATTAAAGGGTAAAAATTAAATATCTTTTTTATCTGCAAGGTACTGTGCCACCATACATGAGTGGTGGGCAGTGGGCACAGTACAGTCAGTTGGCCTGTCACTCACTGGCAGGCAACTGCAATTATAGTTAAGGGTAAAAATTAAATGACTTTTTTATCTGCAAGGTACTGTGCCATCCGATATAAGTGGTGGGCACTGGCAGTGGGCACAGTACAGTCAGTGGGCCTGACATTCACTATCAGGCAACTGCAATTATATTTAAGGGTAAAAATTAAATGACTTTTTTATCTACAAGGAACTGTGCCATCCGCTATGAGTGGTGGGCACTGGCAGTGGGCACAGTACAGTCAGTGGGCCTGACACTCACTGGCAGGCAACTGCAATTATATTAAAGGGTAAAAATTAAATGACTTTTTATCTACAAGGTACTGTGACACCCCATATGAATGGTAGGCACTGGCAGTGGGCACTGTACAGTCAGTTGGCCTGATACTCACTGGCAGGCAACTGCAATTATATTTAAGGGTAAAAATTAAATTACTTTTTTAGCTGCAAGGTACTGTGCCATCCAATATGAGTGGTGGGCACTGGCAGTGGGCACAGTACAGTCAGTTGGCCTGACACTCACTGGCAGGCAACTGCAATTATATTAAAGGGGAAAAATGTAATGACTTTTTTATCTGCAAGGTACTGTGCCATCCGATATCAGTGGTGAGCACTGGCAGTGGGCACAGTACAGTCAGTGGGCCTGACACACACTGGCAGGCAACTGCAATTATATTAAAGGGTAAAAATTTAATGA
The DNA here is from genome assembly GCA_033119425.1 of Bufotes viridis. NCBI lineage: Eukaryota > Metazoa > Chordata > Amphibia > Anura > Bufonidae > Bufotes > Bufotes viridis. Next base: position 81,301 of record JAKVIS010000032.1, on the reverse strand, counting down.
CTTTTGTATCTGCAAGGTAATGTGACACCATACATGAGTGGTGGGCAGTGGGCACTGTACCGTCAGTGGGCCTGACACACACTGGCAGGCAACTGCAATTATATTAAAGGGTAAAAATTAAATGACTTTCTTATCTGCAAGGTACTGTGCCACCCAATATGAGTGGTGGGCACTGGAAGTGGGCACAGTACAGTCTGTGGGCCTGACACTCACTAGCAGGCACCTGCAATTATATTAAAGGGTAAAAATATAATGACTTTTTTATCTGCATGGTACTGTGCCATCCGATATGAGTGGTGAGGCACTGGCAGTGGGCACAGTACAGTCAGTGGGCCTGACAAACACTGGCAGACAACTGCAATTATATTAAAGGATAATAATTAAATGACTTTTTATCTGCAAGGTACTGTGCCATCTGATATAAGTGGTGGGCACTGGCAGTGGGCACAGTACAGTCAGTGGGCCTGACACTCACTGGCAGGCAACTGCAATTATATTAAAGAATAAAAATGAAATGACTTTTTATCTGCAAGGTACTGTGCCACCCAATATGAGTGGTGGGCACTGGCAGTGGGCACAGTACAGTCTGTGGGTCGGACATTCACTGGCAGGCAACTGCAATTATATTAAAGGATAAAAATTACATGACTTTTTAATCTGCAATGGTACTGTGACATCCCTATATGAGTGGTGGAAATTGCCAGTATGCACAGTACAGTCTGTGGGCCTAACACACACTGGCAAGACAACTGCAATTATATTAAAGGGTAAAAATTAAATGACTTTTTTATCTACAATGTACTGTGCCATCATATATGAGTGGTGGGCACTGGCAGTGGGCACAGTACAGTCAGTGGACCTGACACTCACTGGCAGGAAACTGCAATTATATTAAAGGGTACAATTTAAATGAACTTTATTTGCAAGGTACTGTACCACCCTTTGTGAGTTTTGGGCAGTGGGCACAGAACAGTCTGTGGGCATGACATTCACTGGCAGGCAACTGCAATTATATTACAGGGTAAAAATTTAATGACTTTTTTGTCTGCAAGGTACTGTGCCATCCGATATGAATGGTTGGTGAGCACTGGCAGTGGGCACAGTACAGTCAGTGGGCCTGACACACTTTGGCAGTCAACTGCAATTATGTTAAAGGGTAAAAATTAAATAACTTTTTTATCTGCAATGTACTGTGCCACCATACATGAGTGGTGGGCAGTGGGCACTGTACAGTCAGTTGGCCTGGCACTCACTGGCAGTCAACTGCAATTTTATTTAAGGGTAAAAATTAAATGACTTTTTTATCTGCAAGGTACTGTGCCATCCAATATGAGTGGTCGGCACTGGCAGTGGGCACAGTACAGTCAGTGGGCCTGACACACTTTGGCAGTCAACTGCAATTATGTTAAAGGGTAAAAATTAAATAACTTTTTTATCTGCAATGTACTGTGCCACCATACATGAGTGGTGGGCAGTGGGCACTGTACAGTCAGTTGGCCTGGCACTCACTGGCAGTCAACTGCAATTTTATTTAAGGGTAAAAATTTTATGACTTTTTTGTCTGCAAGGTACTGTGCCATCCGATATGAATGGTTGGTGAGCACTGGCAGTGGGCACAGTACAGTCAGTGGGCCTGACACACTTTGGCAGTCAACTGCAATTATGTTAAAGGGTAAAAATTAAATAACTTTTTAATCTGCAATGTACTGTGCCACCATACATGAGTGGTGGGCAGTGGGCACTGTACAGTCAGTGGGCCTGACACTCACTGGCAGGCAACTGCAATTATATTTAAGGGTAAAAATTAAATGACTTTTTTATCTACAAGGTACTGTGCCATATGATATGAGTGGTGGGCACTGGCAGTGGGCACAGTACAGTCAGTGGGCCTGACACTCACTGGCAGGAAACTGCAATTATATTAAAGGGTAAAAATTAAATGACTTTTATTTGCAAGGTACTGTACCACGCTATGTGAGTTGTGGGCAGTGGGCACAGAACAGTCTGTGGGCCTGACATTTACTGGCAGGCAACTGCAATTATATTAAAGGGTAAAAATTAAATGACTTTTTTATCTGCATTGTACTGTGCCACCCAATATGAGTGGTGGGTACTGAAATTGGCCACAGTACAGTCTGTGGGCCTGACATTCACTGGCAGGCAACTGCAATTATATTAAAGGGTAAAAATGTAATGACTTTTTATCTGCAAGGTACTGTGCCATCCGATATCAGTGGTGAGCACTGGCAGTGGGCACAGTACAGTCAGTGGGCCTGACACACACTGGCAGGCAACTGCAATTATATTAAAGGGTAAAAATTAACTGACTTTTTTAACTGCAAGGTAATGTGACACCATACATGAGTGGTGGGCAGTGGGCAATGTACCGTCAGTGGGCCTGACACACACTGGCAGGCAACAGCAATTATATTAAAGGGTAAAAATTAAATGAATTTCTTTTCTGCAAGGTACTGTGCCACCCAATATGAGTGGTGGGTACTGAAAGTGGGCACAGTACAGTCTGTGGGCCTGACACTCACTGGCAGGCAACTGCAATTATATTAAAGGGTAAAAATTTAATGACGTTTTTATCTGCAAGGTACTGTGCCATCCGATATGAGTGGTGGGCACTAGCAGTGGGCACAGTACAGTCAGTGGGCCTGACACACACTGGCAGGCAACTGCAATTATATTAAAGGGAAAAATTAAATGACTTTTTATCTACAAGGTACTGTGACACCCCATATGAATGGTAGGCACTGGCAGTGGGCACAGTACAGTCTGTGAGCCTGGCACTCACTGGCAGGCAACTGCAATTATATTTAAGGGTAAAAATTAAATGACTTTTTATCTGCAAGGTACTGTGCCACCATACATGAGTGGTGGGCAGTGGGCACTGTACAGTCAGTTGGCCTGACACTCACTGGCTGGCAACTGCAATTATATTTAAGGGTAAAAATTAAATGACTTTTTTATCTACAAGGTACTGTGCCATCAGATATGAGTGGTGGGCACTGGCAGTGGGCACAGTACAGTCAGTTGGCCTGACACTCACTGGCTGGCAACTGCAATTATATTTAAGGGTAAAAATTAAATGACTTTTTTATCTACAAGGTACTGTGCCATCCGATATGAGTGGTGGGCACTGGCAGTGGGCACAGTACAGTCAGTGGGCCTGACACTCACTGGCAGGCAACTGCAATTATATTAAAGGGTAAAAATTAAATTACATTTATTTGCAAGGTACTGTACCACCCTATGTGAGTTGTGGGCAGTGGGCACAGAACAGTCTGTGGGCCTGACATTCACTGGCAGGCAACTGCAATTATATTAAAGGGTAAAAATTAAATGAATTGTTTATCTGCAAAGTACTGTGTCACCCAATATGAGTGGTGGGCACTTGCAGTGGGCACAGTACAGTCAGTGGGCCTGACACTCACTGGCAGGCAACTGCAATTATATTAAAGGGTAAAGATGTAATGACTTTTTATCTGCAAGGTACTGTGTCATCCGATATGAGTGGTGAGCACTGGCAGGGGGCACAGTACAGTCAGTGGGCCTGACACACACTGGCAGGCAACTGCAATTATATTAAAGGGTAAAAATTAACTGTCTTTTTTATCTGCAAGGTAATGTGACACCATACATGGGTGGTGGGCAGTGGGCAATGTACCGTCAGTGGGCCTGACACACACTGGCAGGCAACAGCAATTATATTAAAGGGTAAAAATTAAATGACTTTTTTATCTGCAAGGTACTGTGCCATCCAATATGAGTGGTGGGCACTGGCAGTGGGCACAGTACAGTCAGTGGGCCTGACACTCACTGGCTGGCAACTGCAATTATATTTAAGGGTAAAAATTAAATGAATTTCTTATCTACAAGGTACTGTGCCACCCAATATGAGTGGTGGGTACTGGCAGTGGGCACAGTACAGTCTGTGGGCCTGACACTCACTGGCAGGCAACTGCAATGATATTAAAGGGTAAACTTTAATGATTTTTTTATCTGCAAGGTACTGTGATATCCGATATGAGTGGTGGACACTATCAGTGGGCACAGTACAGTCAGTGGGCCTGACACACACTGGCAGGCAACTGCAATTATATTAAAGGGTAAAAATTATATGACTTTTTTCTGCAAGGTACTGTGAAACCCCTTATGAATGGTAGGCACGGGCATTGGGCACAGTACAGTCTGTGGGCCTGACACACACTGGCAGGCAACTGCAATTATATTAAAGGGTAAAAATTATATGACTTTTTTCTGCAAGGTACTGTACCACCCTATGAGAGTTATGGGCAGTGGGCACAGAACAGTCAGTGGGCTTTACACACACTGGCAGGAAACTGCAATTATATTAAAGGGTAAAAATTAAATAACTTTTTTTATCTGCAAAGTACTGTGCCACCCAATATAAGTGGTGGGTACTGGCAGTGGGCACTGTACATTCTGTGGGCCTGACACTCACTGGCAGGCAACTGCAATTATATTAAAGGGTAATAATTTAATGATTTTGTTATCTGCAAGGTAATGTGACACCATACATTAGTGGTGGGCAGTGGGCACTGTACCGTCAGTGGGCCTGACACACACTGGCAGGCAACTGCAATTATATTAAAGGGTAAAAATTAAATGACTTTCTTATCTGCAAGGTACTGTGCCACCCAATATGAATGGTGGGCACTGGAAGTGGGCACAGTAAAGTCTGTGGGCCTGACACTCACTAGCAGGCACCTGCAATTATATTAAAGGGAAAAAATGTAATGACTTTTTTATCTGCATGGTAATGTGCCAACCCGATATGAGTGGTGAGCACTGGCAGTGGGCACAGTACAGTCAGTGGGCCTGACAAACACTGGCAGACAACTGCAATTATATTAAAGGATAATAATTAAATGACTTTTTTATCTGCAAGGAATTGTGCCATCTGATATAAGTGGTGGGCACTGGCAGTGGCACAGTACAGTCAGTGGGCTGACACTCACTGGCAGGCAACTGCAATTATATTAAAGAATAAAAATGAAATAACTTTTTTATCTGCAAAGTACTGTGCCACCCAATATGAGTGGTGGGCACTGGCAGTGGGCACAGTACAGTCTGTGGGTCGGACATTCACTGGCAGGCAACTGCAATTATATTAAAGGATAAAAATTACATGACTTTTTAATCTGCAATGGACTGAGACTCCCTATATGAGTGGTGGAAATTGCCAGTATGCACAGTACAGTTTGTGGGCCTAACACACACTGGCAAGACATGCAATTATATTAAAGGGTAAAAATTTAAATGACTTTTTTATCTACAATGTACTGTGCCATCATATATGAGTGGTGGGCACTGGCAGTGGGCACAGTACAGTCAGTGGACCTGACACTCACTGGCAGGAAACTGCAATTATATTAAAGGGTACAATTTAAATGAACTTTATTTGCAAGGTACTGTACCACCCTTTGTGTGTTTTGGGCAGTGGGAACAGAACAGTCTGTGGGCATGACATTCACTGGCAGGCAACTGCAATTATATTAAAGGGTAAAAATTAAATGACTTTCTTATCTGCAAGGTACTGTGCCATCCAATATGAGTGGTCGGCACTGGCAGTGGGCACAGTACAGTCAGTGGGCCTGACACACTTTGGCAGTCAACTGCAATTATGTTAAAGGGTAAAAATTAAATAACTTTTTTATCTGCAATGTACTGTGCCACCATACATGAGTGGTGGGCAGTGGGCACTGTACAGTCAGTTGGCCTGGCACTCACTGGCAGTCAACTGCAATTTTATTTAAGGGTAAAAATTTTATGACTTTTTTGTCTGCAAGGTACTGTGCCATCCGATATGAATGGTTGGTGAGCACTGGCAGTGGGCACAGTACAGTCAGTGGGCCTGACACACTTTGGCAGTCAACTGCAATTATGTTAAAGGGTAAAAATTAAATATCTTTTTAATCTGCAATGTACTGTGCCACCATACATGAGTGGTGGGCAGTGGGCACTGTACAGTCAGTTGGCCTGACACTCACTGGCAGGCAACTACAATTATATTTAAGGGTAAAAATTAAATGACTTTTTTATCTACAAGGTACTGTGCCATATGATATGAGTGGTGGGCACTGGCAGTGGGCACAGTACAGTCAGTGGGCCTGACACTCACTGGCAGGAAACTGCGATTATATTAAAGGGTAAAAATTAAATGACTTTTATTTGCAAGGTACTGTACCACGCTATGTGAGTTGTGGGCAGTGGGCACAGAACAGTCTGTGGGCCTGACATTTACTGGCAGGCAACTGCAATTATATTAAAGGGTAAAAATTAAATGACTTTTTTATCTGCAATGTACTGTGCCACCCAATATGAGTGGTGGGCACTGGCATTGGCCACAGTACAGTCTGTGGGCCTGACATTCACTGGCAGGCAACTGCAATTATATTAAAGGGTAAAAATGTAATGACTTTTTAATCGGCAAGGTACTGTGCCATCCGATATCAGTAGTGAGCACTGGCAGTGGGCACAGTAGAGTCAGTGGGCCTGACACACACTGGCAGGCAACTGCAATTATATTAAAGGGTAAAAATTAACTGACTTTTTTATCTGCAAGGTAATGTGACACCATACATGAGTGGTGGGCAGTGGGCAATGTACCGTCAGTGTGCCTGACACACACTGGCAGGCAACAGCAATTATATTAAAGGGTAAAAATTAAATGAATTTCTTATCTGCAAGGTACTGTGCCACCCAATATGAGTGGTGGGTACTGAAAGTGGGCACAGTACAGTCTGTGGGCCTGACACTCACTGGCAGGCAACTGCAATTATATTACAGGGTAAAAATTTAATGACGTTTTTATCTGCAAGGTACTGTGCCATCCGATATGAGTGGTGGGCACTAGCAGTGGGCACAGTACAGTCAGTGGGCCTGACACACACTGGCAGGCAACTGCAATTATATTAAAGGGAAAAATTAAATGACTTTTTATCTACAAGGTACTGTGACACCCCATATGAATGGTAGGCACTGGCAGTGGGCACAGTACAGTCTGTGAGCCTGGCACTCACTGGCAGGCAACTGCAATTATATTTAAGGGTAAAAATTAAATGACTTTTTTATCTGCAAGGTACTGTGCCACCATACATGAGTGGTGGGCAGTGGGCACTGTACAGTCAGTTGGCCTGACACTCACTGGCTGGCAACTGCAATTATATTTAAGGGTAAAAATTAAATGACTTTTTTATCTACAAGGTACTGTGCCATCCGATATGAGTGGTGGGCACTGGCAGTGGGCACAGTACAGTCAGTTGGCCTGACACTCACTGGCTGGCAACTGCAATTATATTTAAGGGTAAAAATTAACTGACTTTTTTATCTGCAAGGTAATGTGACACCATACATGAGTGGTGGGCAGTGGGCAATGTACCGTCAGTGTGCCTGACACACACTGGCAGGCAACAGCAATTATATTAAAGGGTAAAAATTAAATGAATTTCTTATCTGCAAGGTACTGTGCCACCCAATATGAGTGGTGGGTACTGAAAGTGGGCACAGTACAGTCTGTGGGCCTGACACTCACTGGCAGGCAACTGCAATTATATTAAAGGGTAAAAATTTAATGACGTTTTTATCTGCAAGGTACTGTGCCATCCGATATGAGTGGTGGGCACTGGCAGTGGGCACAGTACAGTCAGTGGGCCTGACAAACACTGGCAGACAACTGCAATTATTTTAAAGGATAATAATTAAATGACTTTTTTATCTGCAAGGAATTGTGCCATCTGATATAAGTGGTGGGCACTGGCAGTGGCACAGTACAGTCAGTGGGCTGACTCTCACTGGCAGGCAACTGCAATTATATTAAAGAATAAAAATGAAATAACTTTTTTATCTGCAAAGTACTGTGCCACCCAATATGAGTGGTGGGCACTGGCAGTGGGCACAGTACAGTCTGTGGGTAGGACATTCACTGGCAGGCAACTGCAATTATGTTAAAGGATAAAAATTACATGACTTTTTGATCTGCAATGGACTGTGACTCCCTATATGAGTGGTGGACATTGCCAGTATGCACAGTACAGTTTGTGGGCCTAACACACACTGGCAAGACATGCAATTATATTAAAGGGTAAAAATTTAATGACTTTTTTATCTACAATGTACTGTGCCATCATATATGAGTGGTGGGCACTGGCAGTGGGCACAGTACAGTCAGTGGACCTGACACTCACTGGCAGGAAACTGCAATTATATTAAAGGGTAAAATTTAAATGAACTTTATTTGCAAGGTACTGTACCACCCTTTGTGAGTTTTGGGCAGTGGGCACAGAACAGTCTGTGGGCATGACATTCACTGGCAGGCAACTGCAATTATATTACAGGGTAAAAATTTAATGACTTTTTTATCTACAAGGTACTGTGCCATACGATATGAGTGGTGGGCACTGGCAGTGGGCACAGTACAGTCAGTGGGCCTGACACTCACTGGCAGGCAACTGCAATTATATTAAAGGGTAAAAATTAAATGACTTTTGATCTACAAGGTACTGTGACACCCCATATGAATGGTAGGCACTGGCAGTGGGCACTGTACAGTCAGTTGGCCTGATACTCACTGGCAGGCAACTGCAATTATATTTAAGGGTAAAAATTAAATTACTTTTTTATCTGCATGTTACTGTGCCATCCAATATGAGTGGTGGGCACTGGCAGTGGGCACAGTACAGTCAGTTGGCCTGACACTCACTGGCAGGCAACTGCAATTATATTAAAGGGTAAAAATGTAATGACTTTTTTATCTGCAAGGTACTGTGCCATCCGATATCAGTGGTGAGCACTGGCAGTGGGCACAGTACTGTCAGTGGGCCTGACACACACTGGCAGGCAACTGCAATTATATTAAAGGGTAAAAATTAACTGACTTTTTTATCTGCAAGGTAATGTGACACCATACATGAGTGGTGGGCAGTGGGCAATGTACCGTCAGTGGGCCTGACACACACTGGCAGGCAACAGCAATTATATTAAAGGGTAAAAATTAAATGAATTTCTTATCTGCAAGGTACTGTGCCACCCAATATGAGTGGTGGGCACTGGCAGTGGGCACAGTACAGTCAGTTGGCCTGACACTCACTGGCAGGCAACTGCAATTATATTAAAGGGTAAAAATGTAATGACGTTTTTATCTGCAAGGTACTGTGCCATCCGATATGAGTGGTGGGCACTAGCAGTGGGCACAGTACAGTCAGTGGGCCTGACACACATTGGCAGTCAACTGCAATTATATTAAAGGGTAAAAATTAAATGACTTTTTATCTACAAGGTACTGTGACACCCCATATGAATGGTAGGCACTGGCAGTGGGCACAGTACAGTCTGTGAGCCTGGCACTCACTGGCAGGCAACTGCAATTATATTTAAGGGTAAAAATTAAATGACTTTTTTATCTGCAAGGTACTGTGTCATCCAATATGAGTGGTAGGCACTGGCAGTGGGCACAGTACAGTCAGTTGGCCTGACACTCACTGGCTGGCAACTGCAATTATATTTAAGGGTAAAAATTAAATGACTTTTTTATCTACAAGGTACTGTGCCATCCGATATGAGTGGTGGGCACTGGCAGTGGGCACAGTACAGTCAGTGGGCCTGACACTCACTGGCAGGCAACTGCAATTATATTAAAGGGTAAAAATTAAATGACATTTATTTGCAAGGTACTGTACCACCCTATGTGAGTTGTGGGCAGTGGGCACAGAACAGTCTGTGGGCCTGACATTCACTGGCAGGCAACTGCAATTATATTAAAGGGTAAAAATTAAATGAATTGTTTATCTGCAAAGTACTGTGTCACCCAATATGAGTGGTGGGCACTTGCAGTGGGCACAGTACAGTCAGTGGGCCTGACACTCACTGGCAGGCAACTGCAATTATATTAAAGGGTAATGATGTAATAACTTTTTTATCTGCAAGGTACTGTGTCATCCGATATGAGTGGTGAGCACTGGCAGGGGGCACAGTACAGTCAGTGGGCCTGACACACACTGGCATGCAACTGCAATTATATTAAAGGGTAAAAATTAACTGTCTTTTTTATCTGCAAGGTAATGTGACACCATACATGGGTGGTGGGCAGTGGGCACTGTACCGTCAGTGGGCCTGACACTCACTGGCAGGCAACTGCAATTATATTTAAGGGTAAAAATTAAATGACTTTTTTATCTGCAAGGTACTGTGCCATCCAATATGAGTGGTGGGCACTGGCAGTGGGCACAGTACAGTCAGTTGGCCTGACACTCACTGGCTGGCAACTGCAATTATATTTAAGGGTAAAAATTAAATGACTTTTTTATCTACAAGGTACTGTGCCATCCGATATGAGTGGTGGGCACTGGCAGTGGGCACAGTACAGTCAGTGGGCCTGACACTCACTGGCAGGCAACTGCAATTATATTAAAGGGTAAAAATTAAATGAATTGTTTATCTGCAAAGTACTGTGTCACCCAATATGAGTGGTGGGCACTTGCAGTGGGCACAGTACAGTCAGTGGGCCTGACACTCACTGGCAGGCAACTGCAATTATATTAAAGATTAAAGATGTAATTACTTTTTTATCTGCAAGGTACTGTGTCATCCGATATGAGTGGTGAGCACTGGCAGGGGGCACAGTACAGTCAGTGGGCCTGACACACACTGGCAGGCAACTGCAATTATATTAAAGGGTAAAAATTAACTGTCTTTTTTATCTGCAAGGTACTGTGATCACCCTACATGAGAGTTATGGGCAGTGGGCACATGAACAGTCAGTGGGCTTTACACACACTGGCAGGAAACTGCAATTATATTAAAGGGTAAAAATTAAATGAATTTCTTATCTGCAAGGTACTGTGCCACCCAATATGAGTGGTGGGTACTGGCAGTGGGCACATGTACAGTCTGTGGGCCTGACACTCACTGGCAGGCAACTGCAATTATATTAAAGGGTAATAATTTAATGATTTTGTTATCTGCAAGGTAATGTGACACCATACATTATTGGTGGGCAGTGGGCACTGTACCGTCAGTGGGCCTGACACACACTGGCAGGCAACTGCAATTATATTAAAGGGTAAAAATTAAATGACTTTCTTATCTGCAAGGTACTGTGCCACCCAATATGAATGGTGGGCACTGGAAGTGGGCACAGTAAAGTCTGTGGGCCTGACACTCACTAGCAGGCACCTGCAATTATATTAAAGGGAAAAAATATAATGACTTTTTTATCTGCATGGTAATGTGCCAACCCGATATGAGTGGTGAGCACTGGCAGTGGGCACAGTACAGTCAGTGGGCCTGACAAACACTGGCAGACAACTGCAATTATATTAAAGGATAATAATTAAATGACTTTTTTATCTGCAAGGAATTGTGCCATCTGATATAAGTGGTGGGCACTGGCAGTGGCACAGTACAGTCAGTGGGCTGACACTCACTGGCAGGCAACTGCAATTATATTAAAGGGTAAAGATGTAATGACTTTTTTATCTGCAAGGTACTGTGTCATCCGATATGAGTGGTGAGCACTGGCAGGGGGCACAGTACAGTCAGTGGGCCTGACACACACTGGCAGGCAACTGCAATTATATTAAAGGGTAAAAATTAACTGTCTTTTTTATCTGCAAGGTAATGTGACACCATACATGGGTGGTGGGCAGTGGGCAATGTACCGTCAGTGGGCCTGACACACACTGGCAGGCAACAGCAATTATATTAAAGGGTAAAAATTAAATGAATTTCTTATCTACAAGGTACTGTGCCACCCAATATGAGTGGTGGGTACTGGCAGTGGGCACAGTACAGTCTGTGGTCCTGACACTCACTGGCAGGCAACTGCAATGATATTAAAGGGTAAACTTTAATGATTTTTTTATCTGCAAGGTACTGTGATATCCAATATGAGTGGTGGACACTATCAGTGGGCACAGTACAGTCAGTGGGCCTGACACACACTGGCAGGCAACTGCAATTATATTAAAGGGTAAAAATTAAATGACTTTTTTGTCTACAAGCTACTGTGAAACCCCTTATGAATGGTAGGCACGGGCAGTGGGCATAGTACAGTCTGTGAGCCTGACACTGACTGGCAGTCAACTGCAATTATATTAAAGGGTAAAAATTAAATGACTTTTTTCTGCAAGGTACTGTACCACCCTATGAGAGTTATGGGAAGTGGGCACAGAACAGTCAGTGGGCTTTACACACACTGGAAGGAAACTGCAATTATATTAAAGGGTAAAAATTAAATAACTTTTTTATCTGCAAAGTACTGTGCCACCCAATATGAGTGGTGGGTACTGGCAGTGGGCACTGTACAGTCTGTGGGCCTGTCACTCACTGGCAGGCAACTGCAATTACATTAAAGGGTAAAAATGTTATGACGTTTTTATCTGCAAGGTACTGTGCCATCCGATATGAGTGGTGGGCACTAGCAGTGGGCACAGTACAGTCAGTGGGCCTGACACACACTGGCAGGCAACTGCAATTATATTAAAGGGTAAAAATTAAATGACTTTTTATCTACAAGGTACTGTGACACCCCATATGAATGGTAGGCACTGGCAGTGGGCACAGTACAGTCTGTGAGCCTGACACTCACTGTCAGGCAACTGCAATTATATTTAAGGGTAAAAATTAAATGACTTTTTTATCTACAATGTACTGTGCCATCCGATATGAGTGGTTGGTGAGCACTGGCAGTGGGCACAGTACAGTCAGTGGGCCTGACACACATTGGCAGTCAACTGCAATTATGTTAAAGGGTAAAAATTAAATTACTTTTTTATCTGCAAGGAACTTTAGAGGGGACTGGATTTATTTCTGGAGTGTAATAATATTACAGACTACAGCTACTAGAGAGGGGTCGTTGATCCACGGAGTTATTCTGATTGCCTGATTGGAGTCGGGAAGGAATTTTTTTCCCCTTAAGTGAGGAAAATTGGCTTCTGCCTCACAGTTTTTTTTTTGCCTTCCTCTGGATCAACTTGTAGGAAACAGGCCGAACTGAATGGACAAATGTATTTTTTCGGTCTTATATACTATGTTACTATGTTACTGTGCCACCATACATGAGTGGTGGGCAGTGGGCACTGTACAGTCAGTGGGCCTGACACACACTGGCAGGCAACTGCAATTATATTAAAGAATAAAAATGAAATAACTTTTTTATCTGCAAAGTACTGTGCCACCCAATATGAGTGGTGGGCACTGGCAGTGGGCACAGTACAGTCTGTGGGTCTGACATTCACTGACAGGCAACTGCAATTATATTAAAGTGAAAAAATTTAATTACTTTTTTATCTGCAAGGTACTGTGCCATCCGATATGAGTGGTGGGCACTGGCAGTGGGCAAAGTACAGTAAGTGGGCCTTACACACAGTGGCAGGCAACTGCAATTATATTAAAGGATAAAAATTACATGACTTTTTAAACTACAATGGACTGTGACTCCCTATATGAGTGGTGGACATTGCCAGTAGGAACAGTACAGTTTGTGGGCCTAACACACACTGGCAGGACATGAAATTATATTAAAGGGTAAAAATTAAATGACTTTTTTATCTGCAAGGTATTGTGTCACCATACAGGAGTGGAGGGGAGTGGGCACTGTACAGTCAGTTGGCCTGACACTCACTGGCAGGCAACTGCAATTATATTAAAGGGTAAATATTAAATGACTTTTTTTATCTGCAAGGTACTGTGCCATCCAATATGAATGGTGGGCACTGGCAGTGGGCAAAGTACAGTCAGTGGGCCTTACACACACTGGCAGGCAACTGCAATTATATTAAAGGATAAAAATTACATGACTTTTTGATCTGCAATGGACTGTGACTCCCTATATGATGGTGGGCATTGCCAGTAGGCACAGTTCAGTTTGTGGGCCTAACACACATTGGCAGAACATGAAATTATATTAAAGGGTAAAAATTAAATGACTTTTTTATCTGCAAGGTATTGTGCCAACATACAGGAGAGGTGGGGAGTGGGCACTGTACAGTCAGTTTTCCTGACACTCAATGGCAGGCAACTGCAATAATATTAAAGGGTAAAAATTAAATGACTTTTTTTTCTGCAAGGTACTGTGCCATCCGATATGAGTGGTGGGCACTCGCAGTGGGCACAGTACAGTCATTGGGCTTGGCACTCACTGGCAGGCAACTGCAATTATATTAAAGGGTAAAAATTAAATGACTTTTTTATCTGCAAGGTACTGTGACACCCAATATGAATGGTGGGCACTGGCTGTGGGCACAGTACAGTCTGTGGTCCTGACACTCACTGGCAGGCAACTGCAATTGTATTAAAGGGTAAACATTGAAAGACTTTTTTCTGCAAGGTACTGTACCACCGTATGTGAGCTGTGGGCAGTGGGCACAGAACAGTCAGTGGGCTTTACACACAATGGTAGGAAACTGCAATTATATTAAAGGGTAAAAATTAAATAAATTTTTTATCTGCAAAGTACTGTGCCACCGAATATGAGTGGTGGGCACTGGCAGTGGGCACAGAACAGTCTGTGGGCCTGACATTCACTGGCAGGCAACTGCAATTATATTAAAGGGTAAAAATTAAATGACTTTTATTTGCAAGGTACTGTACCACCCTATGTGAGTTTTTGGCAGTGGGCACAGAACAGACTGTCGGCCTGACATTCACTGGCAGGCAACTGCAATTATATTAAAGGGTAAAAATTAAATGACTTGTTTATCTGCAAAGTACTGTGCCACCTAATATGAGTGGTGGGCACTTGCAGTGGGCATAGTACAGTCAGTGGGCCTGACACTCACTGGCAGGCAACTGCAATTATATTAAAGGGTAAAAATGTAATGACTTTTTATCTGCAAGGTACTGTGCCATCCGATATCAGTGGTGAGCACTGGCAGTGGGCACAGTACAGTCAGTGGGCCTGACACACACTGGCAGGCAACTGCAATTATATTAAAGGGTAAAAATTAACTGACTTTTTTATCTGCAAGGTAATGTGACACCATACATGAGTGGTGGGCAGTGGGCAATGTACCGTCAGTGGGCCTGACACACACTGGCAGGCAACAGCAATTATATTAAAGGGTAAAAATTAAATGAATTTCTTATCTGCAAGGTACTGTGCCACCCAATATGAGTGGTGGGTACTGAAAGTGGGCACAGTACAGTCTGTGGGCCTGACACTCACTGGCAGGCAACTGCAATTATATTAAAGGGTAAAAATTTAATGACGTTTTTATCTGCAAGGTACTGTGCCATCCGATATGAGTGGTGGGCACTAGCAGTGGGCACAGTACAGTCAGTGGGCCTGACACACACTGGCAGGCAACTGCAATTATATTAAAGGGTAAAAATTAAATGACTTTTTATCTACAAGGTACTGTGACACCCCATATGAATGGTAGGCACTGGCAGTGGGCACAGTACAGTCTGTGAGCCTGGCACTCACTGGCAGGCAATTGCAATTATATTTAAGGGTAAAAATTAAATGACTTTTTTATCTGCAAGGTACTGTGCCACCATACATGAGTGGTGGGCAGTGGGCACTGTACAGTCAGTTGGCCTGACACTCACTGGCAGGCAACTGCAATTATATTTAAGGGTAAAAATTAAATGACTTTTTTATCTGCAAGGTACTGTGCCCTCCAATATGAGTGGTAGGCACTGGCAGTGGGCACAGTACAGTCAGTTGGCCTGACACTCACTGGCTGGCAACTGCAATTATATTTAAGGGTAAAAATTAAATGACTTTTTTATCTACAAGGTACTGTGCCATCCGATATGAGTGGTGGGCACTGGCAGTGGGCACAGTACAGTCAGTGGGCCTGACACTCACTGGCAGGCAACTGCAATTATATTAAAGGGTAAAAATTAAATGACATTTATTTGCAAGGTACTGTACCACCCTATGTGAGTTGTGGGCAGTGGGCACAGAACAGTCTGTGGGCCTGACATTCACTGGCAGGCAACTGCAATTATATTAAAGGGTAAAAATTAAATGAATTGTTTATCTGCAAAGTACTGTGTCACCCAATATGAGTGGTGGGCACTTGCAGTGGGCACAGTACAGTCAGTGGGCCTGACACTCACTGGCAGGCAACTGCAATTATATTAAAGGGTAAAGATGTAATGACTTTTTTATCTGCAAGGTACTGTGTCATCCGATATGAGTGGTGAGCACTGGCAGGGGGCACAGTACAGTCAGTGGGCCTGACACACACTGGCAGGCAACTGCAATTATATTAAAGGGTAAAAATTAACTGTCTTTTTTATCTGCAAGGTAATGTGACACCATACATGGGTGGTGGGCAGTGGGCAATGTACCGTCAGTGGGCCTGACACACACTGGCAGGCAACAGCAATTATATTAAAGGGTAAAAATTAAATGACTTTTTTATCTGCAAGGTACTGTGCCATCCAATATGAGTGGTGGGCACTGGCAGTGGGCACAGTACAGTCAGTGGGCCTGACACTCAATGGCTGGCAACTGCAATTATATTTAAGGGTAAAAATGAAATGACTTTTTTATCTACAAGGTACTGTGCCACCCAATATGAGTGGTGGGTACTGGCAGTGGGCACAGTACAGTCTGTGGGCCTGACACTCACTGGCAGGCAACTGCAATGATATTAAAGGGTAAACTTTAATGATTTTTTTATCTGCAAGGTACTGTGATATCCGATATGAGTGGTGGACACTATCAGTGGGCACAGTACAGTCAGTGGGCCTGACACACACTGGCAGGCAACTGCAATTATATTAAAGGGTAAAAATTAAATGACTTTTTTGTCTACAAGATACTGTGAAACCCCTTATGAATGGTAGGCACGGGCATTGGGCACAGTACAGTCTGTGAGCCTGACACTTACTGGCAGTCAACTGCAATTATATTAAAGGGTAAAAATTAAATGACTTTTTTCTGCAAGGTACTGTACCACCCTATGAGAGTTATGGGCAGTGGGCACAGAACAGTCAGTGGGCTTTACACACACTGGCAGGAAACTGCAATTATATTAAAGGGTAATAATTTAATGATTTTGTATCTGCAAGGTAATGTGACACCATACATTAGTGGTGGGCAGTGGGCACTGTACCGTCAGTGGGCCTGACACACACTGGCAGGCAACTGCAATTATATTAAAGGGTAAAAATTAAATGACTTTCTTATCTGCAAGGTACTGTGCCACCCAATATGAATGGTGGGCACTGGAAGTGGGCACAGTAAAGTCTGTGGGCCTGACACTCACTAGCAGGCACCTGCAATTATATTAAAGGGAAAAAATGTAATGACTTTTTTATCTGCATGGTAATGTGCCAACCCGATATGAGTGGTGAGCACTGGCAGTGGGCACAGTACAGTCAGTGGGCCTGACAAACACTGGCAGACAACTGCAATTATATTAAAGGATAATAATTAAATGACTTTTTTATCTGCAAGGAATTGTGCCATCTGATATAAGTGGTGGGCACTGGCAGTGGCACAGGACAGTCAGTGGGCTGACACTCACTGGCAGGCAACTGCAATTATATTAAAGAATAAAAATGAAATAACTTTTTATCTGCAAAGTACTGTGCCACCCAATATGAGTGGTGGGCACTGGCAGTGGGCACAGTACAGTCTGTGGGACGGATATTCACTGGCAGGCAACTGCAATTATGTTAAAGGATAAAAATTACATGACTTTTTGATCTGCAATGGACTGTGACTCCCTATATGAGTGGTGGACATTGCCATTATGCACAGTACAGTTTGTGGGCCTAACACACACTGGCAGGACATGCAATTATATTAAAGGGTAAAAATGTAATGACTTTTTTATCTACAATGTACTGTGCCATCATATATGAGTGGTGGGCACTGGCAGTGGGCACAGTACAGTCAGTGGACCTGACACTCACTGGCAGGAAACTGCAATTATATTAAAGGGTAAAATTTAAATGAACATTATTTGCAAGGTACTGTACCACCCTTTGTGAGTTTTGGGCAGTGGGCACAGAACAGTCTGTGGGCATGACATTCACTGGCAGGCAACTGCAATTATATTACAGGGTAAAAATTTAATGACTTTTTTGTCTGCAAGGTACTGAGCCATCCGATATGAATGGTTGGTGAGCACTGGCAGTGGGCACAGTACAGTCAGTGGGCCTGACACACTTTGGCAGTCAACTGCAATTATGTTAAAGGGTAAAAATTAAATAACTTTTTTATCTGTGCAATGTACCGTCAGTGTGCCTGACACACACTGGCAGGCAACAGCAATTATATTAAAGGGTAAAAATTAAATGAATTTCTTATCTGCAAGGTACTGTGCCACCCAATATGAGTGGTGTGTACTGAAAGTGGGCACAGTACAGTCTGTGGGCCTGACACTCACTGGCAGGCAACTGCAATTATATTAAAGGGTAAAAATTTAATGACGTTTTTATCTGCAAGGTACTGTGCCATCCGATATGAGTGGTGGGCACTGGCAGTGGGCACAGTACAGTCAGTGGGCCTGACAAACACTGGCAGACAACTGCAATTATTTTAAAGGATAATAATTAAATGACTTTTTTATCTGCAAGGAATTGTGCCATCTGATATAAGTGGTGGGCACTGGCAGTGGCACAGTACAGTCAGTGGGCTGACTCTCACTGGCAGGCAACTGCAATTATATTAAAGAATAAAAATGAAATAACTTTTTTATCTGCAAAGTACTGTGCCACCCAATATGAGTGGTGGGCACTGGCAGTGGGCACAGTACAGTCTGTGGGTAGGACATTCACTGGCAGGCAACTGCAATTATGTTAAAGGATAAAAATTACATGACTTTTTGATCTGCAATGGACTGTGACTCCCTATATGAGTGGTGGACATTGCCAGTATGCACAGTACAGTTTGTGGGCCTAACACACACTGGCAAGACATGCAATTATATTAAAGGGTAAAAATTTAATGACTTTTTTATCTACAATGTACTGTGCCATCATATATGAGTGGTGGGCACTGGCAGTGGGCACAGTACAGTCAGTGGACCTGACACTCACTGGCAGGAAACTGCAATTATATTAAAGGGTAAAATTTAAATGAACTTTATTTGCAAGGTACTGTACCACCCTTTGTGAGTTTTGGGCAGTGGGCACAGAACAGTCTGTGGGCATGACATTCACTGGCAGGCAACTGCAATTATATTAAAGGCTAAAAATTTAATGACTTTTTTGTCTGCAAGGTACTGTGCCATCCGATATGAATGGTTGGTGAGCACTGGCAGTGGGCACAGTACAGTCAGTGGGCCTGACACACTTTGGCAGTCAACTGCAATTATGTTAAAGGGTAAAAATTAAATAACTTTTTTATCTGCAAGGTACTGTGCCACCATACATGAGTGGTGGGCAGTGGGCACTGTACAGTCAGTTGGCCTGGCACTCACTGGCAGTCAACTGCAATTTTATTTAAGGGTAAAAATTAAATGACTTTTTTATCTGCAAGGTACTGTGCCATCCAATATGAGTGGTGGGCACTGGCAGTGGGCACAGTACAGTCAGTGGGCCTGACACTCACTGGCAGGCAACTGCAATTATATTTAAGGGTAAAAATTAAATGACTTTTTTATCTACAAGGTACTGTGCCATACGATATGAGTGGTGGGCACTGGCAGTGGGCACAGTACAGTCAGTGGGCCTGACACTCACTGGCAGGAAACTGCAATTATATTAAAGGGTAAAAATTAAATGACTTTTATTTGCAAGGTACTGTACCACGCTATGTGAATTGTGGGCAGTGGGCACAGAACAGTCTGTGGGCCTGACATTTACTGGCAGGCAACTGCAATTATATTAAAAGGTAAAAATTAAATGACTTTTTTATCTGCAATGTACTGTGCCACCCAATATGAGTGGTGGGCACTGGCATTGGCCACAGTACAGTCTGTGGGCCTGACATTCACTGGCAGGCAACTGCAATTATATTAAAGGGTAAAAATGTAATGACTTTTTTATCTGCAAGGTACTGTGCCATCCGATATCAGTGGTGAGCACTGGCAGTGGGCACAGTACAGTCAGTGGGCCTGACACACACTGGCATGCAACTGCAATTATATTAAAGGGTAAAAATTAAATGACTTTTTTGTCTACAAGGTACTGTGAAACGCCTTATGAATGGTAGGCACGGGCAGTGGGCACAGTACAGTCTGTGAGCCTGACACTCACTGGCAGTCAACTGCAATTATATTAAAGGGTAAAAATGTAATGACTTTTTTATCTGCAAGGTACTGTGCCATCCGATATCAGTGGTGAGCACTGGCAGTGGGCACAGTACAGTCAGTGGGCCTGACACACACTGGCAGGCAACTGCAATTATATTAAAGGGTAAAAATTAAATGACTTTTTTGTCTACAAGGTACTGTGAAACGCCTTATGAATGGTAGGCACGGGCAGTGGGCACAGTACAGTCTGTGAGCCTGACACTCACTGGCAGTCAACTGCAATTATATTAAAGGGTAAAAATTAAATGACTTTTTTCTGCAAGGTACTGTACCACCCTATGAGAGTTATGGGCAGTGGGCACAGAACAGTCAGTGGGCTTTACACACACTGGCAGGAAACTGCAATTATATTAAAGGGTAAAAATTAAATAACTTTTTTATCTGCAAAGTACTGTGCCACCCAATATGAGTGGTGTGTACTGGCAGTGGGCACTGTACAGTCTGTGGGCCTGACACTCACTGGCAGGCAACTGCAATTATATTAAAGGGTAATAATTTAATGATTTTGTTATCTGCAAGGTAATGTGACACCATACATTATTGGTGGGCAGTGGGCACTGTACCGTCAGTGGGCCTGACACACACTGGCAGGCAACTGCAATTATATTAAAGGGTAAAAATTAAATGACTTTCTTATCTGCAAGGTACTGTGCCACCCAATATGAATGGTGGGCACTGGAAGTGGGCACAGTAAAGTCTGTGGGCCTGACACTCACTAGCAGGCACCTGCAATTATATTAAAGGGAAAAAATGTAATGACTTTTTTATCTGCAAGGTAATGTGCCATCTGATATGAGTGGTGGGCACTAGCAGTGGACACAGTTCAGTCATTGGGCCTGACACACACTGGCAGGAAACTGCAAATATATTAAAGGGTAAAAATTAAATGACTTTTTTATCTACAAGGTACTCTGACACCCCATTTGGATGGTAGGCCTTGGCAGTGGGCACAGTAAAGTCTGTGAGCCTGAAACTCACTGGCAGGCAACTGCAATTATATTAAATGGTAAAAATGTAATGACTTTTTTATCTGCAAGGTACTGTGCCATCCGATATGAGTAGTGAGCACTGACAGTGAGAACAGTACAGTCAGTGGGCCTGACACACATTGGCAGGCAACTGCAATTATATTAAAAGGTAAAAATTAAATGACTTTTTAATCTGCAAGGAATTGTGCCATCTGATATGAGTGGAGGGCACTGGCAGTGGACACAGTACAGTCAGTGGGCTGACACTCACTGGCAGGCAACTGCAATTATATTAAAGGGTAAATATTAAATGACTTTTTTTATCTGCAAGGTAATGTGCCACCCCATATGAATGGCAGGCACTGGCAGTGGGCGCAGTACAGTTTGTGGGCCTGACACAAACTGGCAGGCAACTGCAATTATATTAAAGGGTAAATATTACATGACTTTTTTTATCTGCAAGGTATTGTGCCATCTGATATAAGTGGTGGGCACTGCCAGTGGGCACAGTACTCTCAGTGGGCTGACACTCACTGGCAGGCTACTGCAATTATATTAAAGGGTAAAAATGAAATAACTTTTTTATCTGCAAAGTAATGTGCCACCCTAGATGAGTGGTGGGCACTGGCAGTGTGCACAGTACAGTCTGTGGGTCTTCCATTCACTGGCAGGCAACTGCAATTATATAAAAGGGTAAAAATTAAATGACTTTTTTATCTGCAAGGTATTGTGCCACCAAACATGAGTGGTGGTCAGTGGGCACAGTACAGTCTTTGGGATGACACCCACTGGCAGGCAACTGCAATTATATTAAAGGGAAAAATTTAATGACTTTTTTTTATCTGCAAGGTACTGTGCCATCCGATATGAGTGGTGGGCACAAGCAGTGGGCACAGTACAGTCAGTGGGCCTGACACACACTGACAGGCAACTGCAATTATATTAAAGGATAAAAATTAAATAACTATTTTTTTCATCTGCAAAGTATTTTGCCACCATACATGATTGGTGAGCAGTGGGCACTGTGCAGCAGTTGGCCTGACACTCACTGGCAGGCAACTGCAATTATATATAAGGGTAAAAATTAAATTACTTTTTTATCTGCAAGGTACTGTGCCATCTGATATGAGTTGTGGGCACTGGCCGTGGGAACAGTACAGTCGATGGGCCTGACACACCCTGACAGGAAACTGCTAAAATATTAAAGGGTAAAAATTAAATGACTTTTTTATCTGCAATGTACTGTGCCATCCGTTAAAAGTGGTGAGCACTGACAGAGGGTACAGTACAGTCAGTGGGCCTGACAAACATTGGCAGGCAACTGCAATTATATTAAAAGGTAAAAATTAAATGACTTTTTTATCTGCAATGTACTGTGACACGCTATATGAGTGGTGGACACTGCAAGTAGGCACATTATAGTCTGTGGTCCTGACACACACTGGCAGACAACTGCAATTATATTAAAGGATAATAATTAAATGACTTTTTTATCTGCAAGGAATTGTGCAATCTGATATGAGTGGTGGGCCCTGGCAGTGGGCACAGTACAGTCAGTGGGCTGACACTCACTGGCAGGCAACTGCAATTATATTAAAGATTAAAAATGAAAGAACTTTTTTATCTGCAAGGTACTGTGCCACCCAATATGAGTGGTGGGCACTGGCAGTGGGCACAGTACAGTCTGTGGGCCTGACATTCACTGGCAGGCAACTGCAATTATATTAAAGGGTAAAAATTTAATGACTTTTTTTATCTGCAAGGTACTGTGCCATCTGATATGAGTGGTGGGCACTGGCGGTGGGCACAGTACAGTCAGTGGGCCTGACACTCACTGGCAGGCAACTGCAATTATATTAAAGGGTAAAAATTAAATAACTTTTTTATCTGAAAAGTACTGTGCCACCCAATATGATTGTTGGGCACTGGCAGTGGGCACAGGACAGTCTGTGGGCCTGACATTCACTGGCAGGCAACTGCAATTATATTAAAGGGTAAAAATTTAATGACTTTTTTTATCTGCAATGTACTTTGACACACTATATGAGTGGTGGACACTGCCAGAAGGCACAGTACAGTCTGTGGGCCAAACACACACTGGCAGGCAACTGCCATTATATTAAAGGGTAAAAATTAAATGACTTTTTTTATCTGCGAGGTATTGTGTCACCATACATGAGTGGTGGGCAGTGGGCACAGAACAGTCTGTGGATCTGACACTAACTGGCAGGCAACTGCAATTATATTAAATGGTTAAAATTAAATCTTGTTTATCTGCAAGGTACTGTGCCATCTGACATGAGTGGTGGGCACTGACAGTCGGAACAGTACAGTCAGTGGGCCTGACACACACTTGCAGGCAACTGCAAATATATTAAAGGGTAAAAATTAAATGACTATTTTATCTGCAAGGTAATGTGAAACCCCATATGAATTGTAGGCACTGGGAGTTGGCACAGTACAGTCTTTGGGCCTGACAAACACTGGAAGGCAACTGCAATTATATTAAAGGGTAAATATTAAATTTCTTTTTTATCTGCAAGGTACTTTGCCACCCAATATGAGTGGTGGGCACTGGAAGTGAGCTCATTACAGTTTGTGGGCCTGACACTCACTGGTAGGCAACTGCAATTTTATTAAAATGTAAAAATTAAATGACTTTTTTATCTGCAATGTACTGTGACACGCTATATGAGTGGTGGACACTGCCAGTAGGCCCAGTACAGTCTTTGGGCCTGACACACACTGGCAGACAACTGCAATTATATTAAAGGATAATAATTAAATGACTTTTTTTTATCTACAAGGTAATATGACACCCCATATGAATGGTAGTCACTGGCAGTGGGCACATTACAGTCTGTGGGCCTGACACACACTGGCAGGCAACTGCAATTATATTAAAGGGTAAAAATCTAATGACTTTTTTATCTGCAAGGAACTGTGCCACCCAAAATGAGTGGTGGGCACTGGAATTGGGCACAGTACAGTCAGTGGGCCTGACACACTTTGTCATGCAACTGCAATTTTATTAAAAGGTAAAAATTTAATGACTTTTTAATCTGCAATGTACTGTGACACGCTATATGAGTGGTGGACACTGCCAGCCGGCCCAGTACAGTCTGTGGGCCTGACACACACTGGCAGACAACTGCAATTATATTAAAGGATAATAATTAAATGACTTTTTTTATTTGAAAGGTACTGTGCCACCCAATATGAGTGGTGGGCACTGGGAGTGGGCACAGTACAGTCAGTGGGCCTGACATTCACTGACAGGCAACTGCAATTAAATTAAGGGGTAAAAATGTAATGACTTTCTTATCTGCAAGGTACTGTGCCATCCGATATGAGTGGTGGGTAAGGCAGTGGGCACAGAACAGTCAGTGGGCATGACACTCACTGGCAGTCAACTTCAATTATATTTAAGGGTAAAAATTAAATGACTTTTTTATCTGCAAGTTACTGTGCCATCTGATATGAGTGGTGGGCACTAGCAGTGGGCACAGTACAGTCTGTGGGCCTGGCACACACTGGCAGGCATCTGCAATTATATTAAAGGGTTAAATGTAATTACTTTTTTATCTGAAAAGTTCTGTGCCACGCAATATGAGTGGTGGGCACTGGCAGTGGACACAGTACAGTCTGTGGGCCTGACATTTACTGGCAGACAACTGCAATTATATTAAAGGGTAAAAATGTAATTACTTTTTTATCTGCAAAGTTCAGTGCCACGCAATATGAGTGGTGGGCACTGGCAGTGGGCACAGTACAGTCTTTGGGCCTGACACTCACTGGCAGGCAACTTCAATTATATTAAAGGGTAAAAATTTAATGACTTCTTTATCTGCAAGGTACTGTGCCATCTGATATGAGTGGTGGGCACTGGCGGTGGGCACAGTACAGTCAGTGGGCCTGACACTCACTGGCAGGCAACTGCAATTATATTAAACGGTAAAAATTAAATAACTTTCTTATCTGCAAAGAACTGTGCAACCCAATATGAGTGGTGGGCACTAGCAGTGGGCACAGTACAGTCTATGGGCCTGACATTCACTGGCAGGCAACTGCAATTATATTAAAGGGTAAAAATGTAGTGACTTCTTTATCTGCAAGGTACTGTGTCACCCAATATGAGTGGTGGGCATTGGAAGTGGGCACAGTACAGTCAGACAACTGCAATTATATTAAAGGATAATAATTAAATGACTTTTTTATCTGCAAGGAATTGTGCCATCTGATATGAGTGGTGGGCACTGGCAGTGGGCACATTACAGTCAGTGGGCTGACACTCACTGGCAGGCAACTGCAATTATATTAAAGGGTAAAAATTAAATAACTTTTCTATCTGCAAATTACTGTGCCTCCCAATATGAGTGATGGGCACTGTCAGTGGGCACACTACAGTCTGTGGGCCTGACACTCACTGGCAGGCAACTGCAATTATATTTAAGGGTACAAATTAAATGACTTTTTTATCTGCAAAGTACTGTGCCATCTGATATGAGTGGTGGGCACTGTCAGTGGGCACAGTAGAGTCAGTGTGCCTGACACTCACTGGCAGGCAACTTCAATTATATTAAAGGGTAAAAATTTAACGACTTCTTTATCTGCAAGGTACTGTGCCATCCGATATGAGTGGTGGGCACTAGCAGTGGGCACAGTACAGTCTGTGGGCCTGACACACACTGGCAGGCAACTGCAATTATATTAAAGGGTAAAAATTTAATGACTTTTTTATCTACATGGTACTGTGACACCCCATATGAATTTTATGCATTGGCAGTTGGCACAGTACAGTCTGTGAGCCTGACACTAAATGGCAGGCAACTGCAATTA
This sequence comes from Bufotes viridis, assembly GCA_033119425.1. Classification (NCBI taxonomy): domain Eukaryota; kingdom Metazoa; phylum Chordata; class Amphibia; order Anura; family Bufonidae; genus Bufotes; species Bufotes viridis. The sequence goes on along the minus strand of JAKVIS010000032.1, from coordinate 55,245 downwards.
TATTAAAGGGTAAAAAAGTTATGACTTTTTTATCTGCAAGGTACTGTGCCATCCGATATGAGTGGTGAGCACTGACAGTGGGCACAGTACAGTCAGTGGGCCTGACAAACATTGGCAGGCAACTGCAATTATATTAAAAGGTAAATATTAAATGACTTTTTTATCTACAATGTACTGTGACACGCTATATGACTGGTGGACACTGCAAGTAGGCATATTACAGTCTGTGTTCCTGACACACACTGGCAGAACACTGCAATTATATTTAAGGGTAAAAATTAAATGACTTGTTTATCTGCAAGGTACTGTGCCATCTGATATGAGTGGTGGGCACAGGCGGTGGGTACAGTACAGTCAGTGGGCCTGACACTCACTGGCAGGCAACTGCAATTATATTAAAAGGTAAAAATTAAATAACTTTTTTATCTGCAAAGTACTGTGCCACCCAATATGAGTGGTGGGCCCTGGCAGTGGGCACAGTACAGTCTGTGGGCCTGACATTCACTGGCAGGCAACTGCAATTATATTAAAGGGTATACATTTAATGACTTTTTTATCTGCAAGGTTCTGTGCCATCCGATATGAGTGGTGAACACTAACAGAAGGCACAGTACAGTCTGTGGGCCTAACACACACTGGCAGGCAACTGCAATTATATTAAAGGGTAAAAATTAAATGACTTTTTTTTATCTACGAGGTATTGTGTCACCATACATGAGTGGTGGGCAGTGGGCACAGAACAGCCTGTGGATCTAACACTCACTGGAAGGCAACTGCAATTATATTAAATGGTTAAAATTAAATCTTGTTTATCTGCAAGGTACTGTGCCATCTGATATGAGTGGTGGGCACTGGCAATGGGAACAGTACAGTCACTGGGCCTGACACACACTTGCAGGCAACTGCAAATATATTAAAGGGTAAAAATTAAATGACTATTTTATCTGCAAGGTAATGTGAAACCCCATATGAATTGTAGGCACTGGCAGTTGGCACAGTACAGTCTGTGGGCCTGACACACACTGGCATGCAACTGCAATTATATTAAAGGGTAAATATTAAATTAATTTTTTATATGCAAAGTACTTTGCCACCCAATATGAGTGTTGGTCACTGGAAGTGGGCACATTACAGTCTGTGGGCCTGACACTCACTGGTAGGCAACTGCAATTTTATTAAAAGGTAAAAATTAAATGACTTTTTTATCTGCAATATACTGTGACACGCTATATGAGTGGTGGACACTGCAAGCAGGCCCAGTACAGTCTGTGGGCCTGACACGCATTGGCAGACAAATGCAATTATATTAAAGGATAATAATTAAATGACTTTTATTATTTGCAAGGTAATATGACACCCCATATGAATGGTAGGCCCTGGCAGTGGGCACAGTACAGTCTGTGGGCCTGACACACACTGGCAGGCAACTGCAATTTTATTAAAAGGTAAAAATTAAATGACTTTTTTATCTGCAAAGTTCTGAGCCACCCTATATGAGTGGTGGGCACTATCAGTGTGCACAGTACAGTCTGTGGGCATGACATTCCCTGGCAGGCAACTGCAATTATATTAAAGGGTAAAAATGTAATGACTTTTTTATCTGCAAGGTACTGTGCCACCCAATATGAGTGGTGGGCATTGGAAGTGGGCACAGTACAGTCAGTGGGCCTGACACACATTGGCAGGCAACTGCAATTTTTTTATAAGGTAAAAATTTAATGAATTTTTTATCTGCAATGAACTGTGACACGCTATATGAGTGGTGGACACTGCTAGCAGGCCCAGTACAGTCTGTGGGCCTGACACACACTGGCAGACAACTGCAATTATATAAAAGGATAATAATTAAATGACTTTTTTTATCTGCAAGGTAATATGACACCCCATATGAATGGTAGGCACTGGCAGTGGGCACAGTACAGTCTGTGGGACTGACACACACTGGCAGGCAACTGCAATTATATTAAAGGGTAAATATTAAATGACTTTTTTAATCTGCAAGGTACTGTGCCACCCAATATGAGTGGTGGGCACTGGGAGTGGGCACAGTACAGTCAGTGGGCCTGACACTCACTGGCAGGCAACTTCAATTATATTTAAGGGTAAAAATTAAATGACTTTTTTATCAGCAAGTTACTGTGCCATCTGATATGAGTGGTGGGCACTGGCAGTGGGCATAGTACAGTCAGTGGGCCTGACACTCACTGGCAGGCATCTGCAATTATACTAAAGGGTAAAAATTAAATTACTTTTTTATCTGCAAGGTTCTGTGCCCTCTATACGAGTGGTGGGCACTGGAAGTGTGTACAGTACAGTCTGTGGGCCTGACACTCACTGGCAGGCAACTGCAATTATATTAATGGGTTAAAAATTAAATCTTGTTTATCTGCAAGGTACTGTGCCATCTGATATGAGTGGTGGGCACTGGCAGTGGGAACAGTACAGTCAGTGGGCCTGACACACCCTGGTAGGCAACTGCAAAAATATTAAAGGGTAAAAATTAAATGACTTTTTTATCTGCAAGTTACTGTGCCACCCACTATGAGTGATGGGCACTGGAAGTGGGCACAGTACAGTCTGTGGGCCTGACATTCACTGCAGGCAACTGCAATTATATTAAAGGGTTAAAATGTAATGACTTCTTTATCTGCAAGGTACTGTGCCACCATATATGAGAGGTGGGCATTGGAAGTGGGCACAGTACAGTCAGTGGGCCTGACACACATTGGCAGGCAACTGCAATTTTATTATAAGGTAAAGATTTAATGAATTTTTTATCTGCAATGTACTGTGACACGCTATATGAGTGGTGGACACTGCCAGCAGGCCGAGTACAGTCTGTGGGCCTGACACACACTGGCAGACAACTGCAATTATATTAAAGGATAATAATTAAATGACTTTTTTTATCTGCAAAGTAATATGACACCCCAAATGAATGGTAGGCACTGGCAGTGGGCACAGTACAGTCTGTGGGACTGAAACACACTGGCAGGCAACTTCAACTATATAAAAGGGTAAAAATGTAATGACTTTTTAATCTGCAAGGTACTGTACCATCCGATTTGAGTGGTGGGTAAGGCAGTGGGCACAGTACAGTCAGTGGGCCTGACACTCACTGGCAGGCAACTGCAATAATATTAAAGGGTAAAAATTAAAAGACTTTCTTATCTTCAAGATACCGTGCCACCTTATATGAATGGTGGGCACTGGAAGTGGCCACAGTACAGTCTGTGGGCCTGACACTCACTGGCAGGCAACTGCAATTATATTAAAGGGTAAAAATGTTATGATATTTTTATCTGCAAGGTACTGTGCCATCCGATATGAGTGGTGGGCACTAGCAGTAGGCACAGTACAGTCTGTGGGCCTGACACTCACTGGCAGGCAACTGCACTTATATTAAATGTTAAAAATGTTATGATATTTTTATCTGCAAGGTACTGTGCCATCCGATATGAGTGGTGGGCACTAGCAGTAGGCACAGTACAGTCAGTTGGCCTGACACACACTGGCAGGCAACTGCAATTATATTAAAGGGTAAAAATGTAATGATTTTTTTATCTGCAAGGTACTGTGACACCCGATATGAATGGTGGGCACTGGCAGTGCGCACAGTACAGTCTGTGGGCCTGACACACACTGTCAGGCATCTGCAATTATATTAAAGGGTAAAAATTAAATGACTTTTTTATCTGCAAGGTACTGAGACACCCCATATGAATGGTAGGCACTGGCATTGGGCACAGTACAGTCTGTGGGCCTGACACTCACTGGAAGGCAACAGAAATTATATTAAAGGGTAAAAATGAAATGACTTTTTTATCTGCAATGTACTGTGACACCCTATATGAGTGGTGGACACTGCCAGTAGGCACAGTACAGTCTGTGGGCCTGACACACACTGTCAGGCAACTGCAATTATATTAAAGGGTAAAAATTAAATGACTTTTTTTATCGGCAAGGTACTGAGACACCCCATATGAATGGTAGGCACTGGCAGTGGGCACAGTACAGTCTGTGGGCCTGACACTCACTGGCAGGCAACTGCAATTATATTAAAGGGTAAAAATTAAATAACTTTTTTATCTGCAAAGTACTGTGCCACCCAATATAATTGGTGGGCACGGGAAGTGGGCACAGTACAGTCTGTGGGCCTGACATTCACTGGCAGGCAACTGCAATTATATTAAAGGGTAAAAATTTAAGGACTTTTTTATCTTCAATGTACTGTGACACCCAATATGAGTGGTGGACACTGCCAGTAGGCACAGTACAGTCTGTGGGCCTGACACACACTGTCAGGCAACTGCAATCATATTAAAGGGTAAAAATTTAATGACTTTTAATTGCAAGGTACTGTACCACCCTATATGAGTGGTGGGCAGTGGGCACAGAACAGACAGTGGGCCTGATACACACTACCAGGCAACTGCAATTACATTAGGGGTAAAAATTAAATGACTTTTTTATCTGCAAGGCAATATGACACCCTATATGAATGGTGGGCACTGGAAGTGGGCACAGTACAGTCTGTGGGCCTGACACTCACTGGCAGGCAACTGCAATCATATTAAAGGGTAAAAATTAAATGACTTTTATCTGCAAGGTACTGTACCACCCTATATGAGTGGTGGGCAGTGGGCACAGAACAGACAGTGGGCCTGATACTCACTAGCAGGCAACTGCAATTACATTAGGGGTAAAAATTAAATGACTTTTATATCTGCAAGGCAATGTGACACCCTATATGAATGGTGGGCACTGGCATTGGGCACAGTACAGTCTGTGGGCCTGACACTCACTGGCAGGCAACTGCAATTATATTAAAGGGTAAAAATTAAATAACTTTTTTTATCTGCAAAGTACTGTGCCACCCAATATAATTGGTGGGCTCTGGAAGTGGGCACAGTACAGTCTGTGGGCCTGACATTCACTGGCAGGCAACTGCAATTATTTTAAAGGGTAAACATTTAAGGACTTTTTTATCTTCAATGTACTGTGACACCCTATATGAGTGGTGGACACTACCAGGAGGCACAGTACAGTCTGTGGGCCTGACACACACTGTCAGGCAACTGCAATTATATTAAAGGGTAAAAATTAAATGACTTTTATCTGCAAGGTACTGTACCACACTATATGAGTGGTGGGCAGTGGGCACAGAACAGACAGTGGGCCTGATACACACTAGCAGGCAACTGCAATTACATTAGGGGTAAAAATTAAATGACTTTTTTTTATCTGCAAAGCACTGTGACACCCAATATGAATGGTGGGCACTGGCAGTGGGCACAGTACAGTCTGTGGGCCTGACACTCACTGGCAGGCAACTGCAATTATATTAAAGGGTAAAAATTAAATGACTTTTTTTTATCTGCAAGGTACTGTGCCACCATACATGAGTGGTGGGCAGTGGGCACTGTACCGTCAGTGGGCCTGACACACACTGGCAGGCAACTGCAATTATATTAAAGGGTAAAAATTAAATGACTTTTTTATCTGCAAGGTACTGTGCCACCCAGTATAAGTGGTGGGCATTGGAAGTGGGCACAGTACAGTTTGTGTGCCTGACACTCACTGGCCGGCAACTGCAATTATATTAAAGGGTTAAAATTAAATGACTTGTTTATCTGCAAGGTACTGTGCCATCAGATATGAGTGGTGGGCACTGGCAGTGGGCACAGTACAGTTAGTGGGCCTGACACACACTGGCAGGCAACTGCAAGTATATTAAAGGGTAAAATTAAATTACTTTTTTTATCTGCAAGGTACTGTGCCACCCTATATGAGAGTTGGGCAGTGGGCACAGTACAGTCAGTGGGTCTGACTCTCACTGGCAGGCAACTGCAATTACATTACAGAGGAAAAATTAAATGCCTTTTTTGTCTGCAAGTTACTGTGCAGCCTATATGAGTGGTGGGCACTGGCAGTGAGTACAGTACAGTCTGTGGTTTGCCAGCCAGTGCTTAGACACCAGATTTAGGGGATTGCTATTTTGGCAAGTGAATTTCACTCCAGAACAAAATATATGTTTTGTTGGACACTATTATAGTTTGCCAGCCAGTGCTGGGACACCAGATTTAGGGGATTGCTATTTTAGCAAGTGAATTTCATCCCAGAACAAAGTATATGTTTTGGCGGACACTATTACAGTTTGCCAGCCACAGCTGTGACACCAGATTTATGGTATTGCTATTTTGACAATTGAATTTCACCCCAGAACAAATTTATTTTTTTTGGGCGGACACTATTATAGTTTGCCAGCCAGTGCTGGGACACCAGATTTAGGGGATTGCTATTTTGGCAAGTAAATTTCACCCCAGAACAAAATATATGTTTTGGCGGACACTATTATAGTTTGCCAGCCACAGCTGTGACACCAGATTTAAGGTATTGCTATTTCGGCAATTTAATTTCACCCCAGAACAAAATTTTTGTTTTGACGGACACTATTATAGTTTGCCAGCCAGTGCAGGGACACCAGATTTTGGGGATTGCTATTTTGGCAATTGAATTTCACCCCAGAACAAAATATATGTTTTGGCGGACACTTTTATAGTTTGCCAGCCAGTGCTGGGAAATTAGATTTAGGGGATTTCTATTTTGGCAAGTGATTTTCACCCCAGAACAAAATATATGTTTTGGCGGACACTAGTATAGTTTGCCAACTAGTGCTGGGACACCAGATTTAGTGGATTGCTATTTTGGCAATTGAATTTCACCCCAGAACAAAATATATGTTTTGGCGGACACTATTATTGTTTGCCAGCCAGTGCTGAAACACCAGATTTAGTGGATTGCTATTTTGGCAAGTGAATTTCACCCCAGAACAAAATATATGTTTTGGCGGACACTATTATAGTTTTCCAGCCACAGCTGTGACACCAGATTTATGGTATTGCTATTTTGGCAATTGAATTTCACCTCAGAACAAAATATATGTTTTGGCGGACACTATTATAGTTTGCCAGCCAGTGCTGTGACACCAGATTTAGGGGATTGCTATTTTGGCAATTTAATTTCACCACAGAAAATAATCTATCCTTTGCCAGACAGCAGACAGTATTATACTTGGCTAGCCAAAGCTGGAACACCAGATTTAGGGGATTAATTTTGCCAATTGTTTTTAACCCCTTAATAAAATATTGAAATTGATATGCTGAGTTTCTAGGGGTGACAATAAGCACAGCCAAGTTCCTGATGTAGGATATAGCAAAAAAAAAAAAAACTAGTATTGATGGATTGATGGACTTGGTGGCAGCTTGATCTGGTGCACTACAAGTCACAAAATGGCTGCCCATCACCCCAGAAAAAAAGTGACAGAAAAACGCTCTGTGCAGCTTAAAAACCAGTGAGCAAGTAACTAGCAGAAGTTGAATCATTCACAGCTGTAGATCGATCACTTCATTAGGTGCTTTTGCTGACTTTTCCCTGCCTAATATCGCCCTCACAGCAGCTGCGTCCTCTCCCTACACTCATTAGAGCAGTGTGAAATGCCGCGCTACGTGACTCCAGCTTAAATAGAGTCTGGGTCACATACTGCACTTGGCCAATCACAGCCATGCCATTAGTAGACATGGCTGTGACGGGCTCTTAGGGCAAAAAGTAAAACGCTAGCTGATTGGCTGCTGTGCAGCCCTTCAGAAAGCGGAAAGAAATCGCCAAACAACGAACCCGAACTTTTTTGAAAATGTTCGGGTTCGTGTCCCGAACACCCCAAAATTCGGTACGAACCCGAACTATTCTCGAACTGTTCGCTCAACACTAGTCCTGACTATATCATTATATATATGAAAAATATATATATGTTGTGAATAATCTGGGTTATGTGGGAGAAATTATATGGCACATTTGGCTTTTTACATCCAGTGGATTATAACTGTTGATAATATTGGAAGTGGCTATTTTATTGAGATAATTTTATTAAAATAATAAAGTAAATGTTATTTTTTTTCTTTTTCCATATATGAGTGCCAATCCTACATTATAAAAATTAAATGACTTTTTTATCTGCAAGATACTGTGCCACCCGATATAAGTGGTGGGCACTTGCAGTGGGCAGGCAACTGCAATATATATATAGAAAAAAATAAAATAAAAGCAGACTGATGTACCAGCCCTAAAAAGGGTCTCTGAGGACTGGAGTGCACACAGAACACTGGCCTAGCTAACGCTTTCCCTATTAATTCAGCAACAGCAGCACTCTCCCTGCTCTAACTAACACTGCAGCTTCAGAATAAATCTAAGATGGATGTTGTCCTTGCTTTTTGATAGGTGGTGGGAGGGTCAGGGAGGGAGGGTATGCTGATTGGCTGGAATGTGTCTGCTGACTGTGAGGTACAGGGTCAAAGTTTGCTTAATGATGATGTATAGGGGCGGACCGAACATCGCAAGCGATGTTCGCTGGGAACTGTTCGCCGGCGAATAGTTCGGGACATCTCTACATACATGACACGTCTTTTAAACTAGACACTGTGCTGCAGTATGTCTTCATAGCTATAAAAAAAAAAAAAAGATCTCGACAGGAATCTGTAACGTAGAACTAGTTGCCAGAAGATGAGCTGACAGTAGCCTGCCAGCAAATACACCTGATAGTGACCATTATACCCCTAATTCCCAAATATTCTCTCCCTATAATCTTCTTATACCGGTTCTCCTTTTTACCTATTCTATCCATGTAATGTTCTTATAGTCCCTGGTTTCAGTCTGTAGTGGCCGAGCCACAACACAGCTTCCTGCCAAGTTCAAGTAGACAGAAGAATGATGTTCTACTCATTCTGTACAGGCACCTCCCTGCATGCTGCCCCTTTGATAGGCTGATCTAGGCTGTTTGTCAGCCTGTGAGCTAATTCAGGGCAAACCCCTACCACAGTGTCATGTGAGCATCCTTTTTTTTCCTCCCTCATGGTTTTGCCTGCCAATTTTCACAATAAAATGTTGCTGAGTGCCATTTTGCGTGATTCATCTGAAATGAATTGCAAAAGCATTGGATTCATTTGGGGACAACATTTTGTGAAATTTGTAAAAAAATAATAATTGTTAGTTAAAAAATGATTCACTCATCCTTGCGTTTATTATGTTTACTGCATGACAGGAGAGTGGGTGTCCCTTAAATCCTTTAATATTGAGATTGTCCACTATTCTTTTATGTATTTGGTAATCGCCAACATGTTACAGGGGTCAAGAATAAGATACATTTCCTCCGTTATCTACGTCATAAGTGATGTGAATTGATGCAATATTCACATCACTTTCACAAAATTTCCTAATTATGTTTTAGTATTTAATGGGTATGCTTGTTATATCAAGTTGTTCCATATCAAGATGATGAAGGATAACTAGTATTACCAATCATGAGAATGGGGGCACTGTACCTTATGGTGCCCCACAACATTAGTGGAACAGTAGGTTGAGCATGTGCACTGCCACTCAGTTCATCTCTACAGGACAATAGCCATGGCTATTGCTGGCAATTTTTGGAATGCTCCTTCAACTATGGACAATTATTCAAATCTTCCACATGGGGCAAAGCTACTGACTTTACAGTGGTGTTGTTCATTTGCCAAATTATGGCAATTTCCGAGGAATAAACTGTGGTTGACTGGGTAATAATTCTCCAATGACTTCATCTTCATATAATATAGGTTTACTAGCTAATGACCTGGCGTTGCTCGGGTATTTATTTTTTGCAATTTTATATTAAATGACAGTGATTTTCACAATGGCCGCCCCTTTAACAGTGACCGCCTCTTTAACAGTGACCGCCCCTTTAACGGTGACTTTTGCAGTGGCCGCCCATTCAAAAGAGACTGCTCCTTTAACGGTGACCGCCCATTTAACAATGACTTTCATAGTGGTTGCCCCTTTAACAGTGACCACCCGTTTAACAGTGACTTTACAGTGGCCGCCCCTTTAACGGTGACTGCCCCTTTAACAGTGGCTTCAATGGAGGCTGCCCCTTTAACAGTGACCGCCCATTTAACAGAGACTTTCACGGGGACCAGCCCTTTAACAGTGACTTTCATGGTGGCCGTCCCTTTAACAGTGACCGCCCCTTTAACAGAGACTTTCACTGTGGCCACCCCTTTAACAGTGACCGCCTCTTTAACGGTGACCGCCAATTTAACAGTGACTTTCATATTGGCCACCCTTTTAACGGTGATCACCCCTTTAACAGTGACTTTCACAGTGGCCGCCCATTTAACAGTGACTGCCTCTTTAACAGTGGCTTCCATGGTAAACGCCCCTTTAACAGTGACTTTCATGGTGGCTGCCCCTTTAACAGTGGCTTCCACGGTGGCCACCCCTTTAATAGTAACGCCTCTTTAACAGTGACTTTCACAGTGTCTGCCCTTTTAACAGTGACTTTCACAGTGGCCGCCCCTTTACGATGACTGCCCCTTTAAAAATGACTTTCATGGTGGTAGTCTCTTTAACAGTGACTTTAGTAACATAGTAACATAGTATATAAGAGCGAAAAATACATTTGTCCATCCAGTTCGGCCTGTTTCATACAAGTTGATCCAGAGGAAGGCAAAAAAAAACCTGTGAGGCAGAAGCCAATTGTCCCAGTTAAGGGGAAAAAATTCCTTCCCGACTCCAATCAGGCAATCAGAATAACTCCCTGGATCAACGACCCCTCTCTAGTAGCTATAACCTGTAATATTGTTCACAGTCGCCGCCCCTTTAACAGTGACCTTCACAGTGACTGTCCCTTTAACGGTGACCACCCATTTAACAGTGACTTTCATATCGGCTGCCCCTTTAACAGTGACTTTCACAGTGGCTGCCCTTTTAACAGTGACTTTCACAGTGGCCGCCCCTTTAACAATGACCAACCCTTTAAAAGGGACTTTCATGGTGGAAGTCCCTTTAACGGTGACCGTCGCTTTAACCTCTTGCCGCCATGCTAACGCCGATGGGCGTCAGCGCAGCGGCTCTCTCAGGTCTCACTGCCGCCTATCGGCGTCATCTCGTGACACCTGAGATTTCACATGAGCACGGCGCAACGTGCGTTCGCGTTCATGTGAACGTACTCGGGACAACTGAAACTACAGCCTGCCAGCGCTGATTATGCGCTGGCAGGCTGTAGATGCGAATAAAACGCATTTAAAACACATACCAGACGCTGTTTTGTAAACAGCGTCTGATATGCCTGCTGTTTGCTCCTCTGGTGGTCCATTTGTCTTGGACCACCAGGACAAACTATAAGTAAAGTGCACCAATCACTACACACACACCCCCTCACCCCCCATCACTGATTAACCCCTGATCACCCATGTCACCCCCTGATCACCCCCTGTCACCCCCTGTCACTAATCACCCCCTGTAAGGCTCATTCAGACGTCCATATGTGTTTTGCGGATCCATGGATCTGCGGATCCGTAAAATACGGACACCGGCAGTGTGCTTTCCGCATTTTGCGGATCCGCACATTGCCAGAACTATATAGAAAATGCCTTTTCTTGTCCGCAATTGCGGACAAGAATAGGACATGTTCTATATTTTTGCGGATCCGGAAGTGCGGATCCGGATGTGCAGATCCGCAAATCCGGATCCGAGCGGGACAAAGTCTGTCCCCATAGAATTGAATGTATCTACAATTCCGTTCCGCAAAATTTTGCTGAACAGAATTGCGGACGTGTGAATGAGGCCTAAGGGTCCTTTAGCGATCGCAGCTTTACAGCTTTCCCCTCTTTTTTTTTTGCACATTTTTTAGAGATTTTTTCATCCACATTGACCAATGTGAATGAAGAAATCTGTGCCGTTCATTTTTTTCTTTCAGCCCAGCGGCCGAACGGAAAAAAAAATCTCATTACCCGTATGGTCAATATAAGGAGAATAGCAGAAACTCCTTATTCTGGCCATACGGTAATGATTGCGGAGACCCTCAAATGCCAGGGCAGTGGAAAAACCTCACAAGTGACCCCATTTTAGAAAGTAGACACCCCAAGGTATTCGCTAAGGGGCATAGTGAGTTCATGGAAGTTTTTATTTTTTGACACAAGTTAGCGGAAAATGAAATTTTTAGAAAAAAAAATTAAAAATTCCATTTCCGCTAACTTGTGACAAAAAATAAAAAACTCCATGAACTCACTATGCCCCTTAGCAAATACCTTAGGGTGTCTACTTTCCGAAATGGGGTCATTTATGGGGTGTTTCTACTGTCTGGGCATTGTAGTGCGTCAGGTAACAGGATAGGTGCTCAGAAAATCAAAGTGCGGAAACTCACTTTTTTGCACCATAGTTTGTAAACGCTATAACTTTTACCCAAACCAATAAATATACACTTAGTGCATTTTTTTTTATCAAAGACATGTAGAACAATAAATTTAGAGAAAAATTTAAATTGAAATGTAGTGTTATTTGAAAAGTTTTACAACAGAAAGCGAAAAATGTCATTTTTTTGCAAACATTTCGTCAAAAAAAGTAAAATATCAAAAAAAGTTAAAATGTCAGCAAGAATGAAATACCACCAAATGAAAGCTCTATTAGTGAGAAGAAAAGGAGGTAAAATTCATTTGGGTGGTAAGTTGTATGACGGAGCAATAAACGGTGAAAGTAGTGTAGTGCGGAATTGTAAAAATGGGCCTGGTCACTAGGGGGGTATAAACCTGTGGTCTTCAAGTGGTTAACAGTGACTTTCACAGTGGCGGACACTTTAACAGTGACCACCCCTTTAACGGTGACTTTCACAGTGACCGCCCCTTTAACAGTGAACTCCACAGCGCCCTTCCGTTTAATAGTGGCTCCTGCCCCCCATGCATGTAGCAGTATAGTTGTGCCGTCATACATCATATGACTGAATATTTCCGGATCTGCAAAAAAAACTGGTAAAAGCTGTGATCAGCTGTTATGGCAACCTGGAGTAGGACCTGCGAGCTTCTATTGGCTGATAAGGGACATGTGACCGTGTGTATGGCAGTTAGGATTTAAGTGAAAGGCTGGCAGGCTTGTATTGGCTATAATGCAGGTCATTTTGGGGGAATATCTCGGGAACGGTACGTCCTAGAGAGCTGAGACCCCCACAAGATTTCTTTCCTGGTAGCAAGGGATGTGTATACCAAGTTTCGCTGAAAAGGATGGTTGCGTTTTTGAGTTATTGCAGAACATACATACACACATACATACATATGTCCTTTTTTATATATATAGATTAACGACTAGACGACCGCCCATAGACTATAAATGTCCTATGGGCGGTTGTCTATCTCTGAATGTACGCTTTAGAACGTCCATTCAGAGACGGCATCTGCACGCTAATTGTGCAAATGCCGAGTGGGTTGCCTGCTATCAGTGACAGCAGGGCAACCCAGAGAGAAGGCAGGGACAGTGCCCAAGTGTCCCTGCCTTCTAAATCGCCGGTGTTCATGTGACCGCCGGGGTCCGGAGAGTGCAGGAGCTGTCGGGTCTCTTACAGACCTCGATCAGCCCTGCACTGAGGCTGTACAGCATAGTATTATGCTGTACAGCCTCTCTGGGAGGTGTATATCACCTGTAACTGAGGCTACTATGTCAGCCCAAGTTACAGGAGAAATCAATAGTGAAAAAAAAAAAGCTAAAAGTCCCCCAGAGGTCTTGTATGACCTTATGGGGGACGCGTGTAAAATAAAAATAAAAAAATTTAAAAAAATGGTTTTACATAAAAAAAATGTTAAAAATAGAACAAAATAAATAAATTGGACATATTTGATATTACCGCGTCCGTGACGGCCGGCTCTATAAATATATCACATCATCCACCCTGTCTGATAAACACCATAAAAAAATAAAAATAAAAACTGTGTAAAAAAAAAAGCCATTTTTGTCATCTTATATCACAAAAAGTGCAGCAACAAGCGATCGAAAATACATATGTCCCACAAAATAAAACCTATAAAACCGTCACCTCATCCCGCAAAAAATGAGCCCCTACATAAGAAAATTGCTGAAAAAATGAAAAAATTATAGCTCTCAGAACATGGAGACATTACAACATAATTTTTTGTTTAAAAAAAGCTATTATTGTGTTAAAGTGAAATAAGTTTAAAAAAAGTATACATATTAGGTATCGCTGCATTCGTAAAAACCAGCTCTATAAAAATATCACATGACCTAACCCCTCACATGCCATAACAGGTAAGATTCAGCTTTAGGAGGATTTTATGTGGCTGTCATGGCCCATAACAGGTGAGATTTAGCATTAGGACCACTCACGGGACAGCCTTGGCATGGCGAGTGGCTTATTACCTTTTGATCAAAACGTACACTAATGTCCTCTTATAGCTTCTATCTTGGGCAGAGTTCTGGTTGCAGAGTGCTGTTGCATTTTTTTGTTTGTATGTACAATTGCCATAGCTACGTGCACCTGCATACAGGGACGTGCTGACTGCCCCCCCTTGTGTTTCTGTTTAACCCCTCACATGGACACGGTAATAAAAATAAAATAAAAACAGTCCCAAAAAAGACATTTTGTCACTTAACATCACATAAAGTGCAACACCAAGCGATCAAAATGGCATATTCTCTACAAAATAGTACTAATCAAACCGTCACCTCATCCAGCAAAAAATGAGACCCTAACTAAGACAATCGGTCAAAAAATAAAAAAGCTATGGCTACCAGACTATGGAGACACTAAATCATCAATTTTTTGGTTTCAAAAATGCTATTATTGTGGAAAACTTAAATAAATAAGAAAAAGTATACATATTAGGTATTGCTGCATCCGTAACAACCTGCTCTAAAATAAATAAATAAAAACTGTGCTAAAGCAACACATTTTTTGGTCACCTTGCCACATAAAGTGTAATAATGAATGCTCAAAAAATCATATGTACCCAAAAATGGTACCAATAAAAACATCAACTCTTCCTGCAAAAAACGAGTCCCTACACAAGAAGATTGGCAGAAAAATAAAAAAAATATTGCATTCAGAAAATGGAGACACAAAAACATAATTTTATTTTCAAAAATGCTTTGTTATGTAAAAACTGAAACAAACCAAAAAACAAATATAAAAAGAGTGCATGATCTACTGTGTCAGATCAATGTTTAAAAAAATTAAAAATAAACAGTTTCAAAACAGCCATTTTTTGTTACCTTGCCTTACAAAAAATGTAATATAGAGCAATCAAAAATCATATGCACCCCAAAATAGTACCAATAAAACTTATCCCCTAGTTTCCAATATAGGGTCAATTTTTGGGAGTTTCTACTGTCAGTGTGCATCAGGGGGGCTTCAAATGGGACAAGGCATTTAAAAACGAGTTCAGCGAAATCCGCCTTACAAAAACCATATGGCGTTACTTTTCTTCTGCACGCTGCCATGTGCCTTTACAACAGTTTACGGCCACATGTGGGGTATTTCTGTAAACCGCAGAATCAGGGTAATAAATATTGAGTTTTGTTTGGCTGTTAACCCTTGATGATTTAAAGAAAAAATGGATTAAAATGGAAAATCTACCAAAAAAGTGAAATTTTGAAATTTCATCTCCATTTCCTCAAATTCTTGTGGAATGCCTAAAGGGTTAAAAAAAAGTTTATAAAATAAAGTTTTGAGTAACCTGAGGGGTGTAGTTTCTACAATGGGGTCATTTATGGGGGGGTTTCCACTGGGTAAGCCCCACAATGTTACTTCAGACCTGAACTGGTCCTTAAAAAGTGGGTGTTGAATTTTTGGAATGCTCCTTCAACTATGGACAATTATTCAAATCTTCCACATGGGGCAAAGCTACTGACTTTACAGTGGTGTTGTTCATTTGCCAAATTATGGCAATTTCCGAGGAATAAACTGTGGTTGACTGGGTAATAATTCTCCAATGACTTCATCTTCATATAATATAGGTTTACTAGCTAATGACCTGGCGTTGCTCGGGTATTTATTTTTTGCAATTTTATATTAAATGACAGTGATTTTCACAATGGCCGCCCCTTTAACAGTGACCGCCTCTTTAACAGTGACCGCCCCTTTAACGGTGACTTTTGCAGTGGCCGCCCATTCAAAAGAGACTGCTCCTTTAACGGTGACCGCCCATTTAACAATGACTTTCATAGTGGTTGCCCCTTTAACAGTGACCACCCGTTTAACAGTGACTTTACAGTGGCCGCCCCTTTAACGGTGACTGCCCCTTTAACAGTGGCTTCAATGGAGGCTGCCCCTTTAACAGTGACCGCCCATTTAACAGAGACTTTCACGGGGACCAGCCCTTTAACAGTGACTTTCATGGTGGCCGTCCCTTTAACAGTGACCGCCCCTTTAACAGAGACTTTCACTGTGGCCACCCCTTTAACAGTGACCGCCTCTTTAACGGTGACCGCCAATTTAACAGTGACTTTCATATTGGCCACCCTTTTAACGGTGATCACCCCTTTAACAGTGACTTTCACAGTGGCCGCCCATTTAACAGTGACTGCCTCTTTAACAGTGGCTTCCATGGTAAACGCCCCTTTAACAGTGACTTTCATGGTGGCTGCCCCTTTAACAGTGGCTTCCACGGTGGCCACCCCTTTAATAGTAAACGCCTCTTTAACAGTGACTTTCACAGTGTCTGCCCTTTTAACAGTGACTTTCACAGTGGCCGCCCCTTTTACGATGACTGCCCCTTTAAAAATGACTTTCATGGTGGTAGTCTCTTTAACAGTGACTTTAGTAACATAGTAACATAGTATATAAGAGCGAAAAAATACATTTGTCCATCCAGTTCGGCCTGTTTCATACAAGTTGATCCAGAGGAAGGCAAAAAAAAACCTGTGAGGCAGAAGCCAATTGTCCCAGTTAAGGGGAAAAAATTCCTTCCCGACTCCAATCAGGCAATCAGAATAACTCCCTGGATCAACGACCCCTCTCTAGTAGCTATAACCTGTAATATTGTTCACAGTCGCCGCCCCTTTAACAGTGACCTTCACAGTGACTGTCCCTTTAACGGTGACCACCCATTTAACAGTGACTTTCATATCGGCTGCCCCTTTAACAGTGACTTTCACAGTGGCTGCCCTTTTAACAGTGACTTTCACAGTGGCCGCCCCTTTAACAATGACCAACCCTTTAAAAGGGACTTTCATGGTGGAAGTCCCTTTAACGGTGACCGTCGCTTTAACCTCTTGCCGCCATGCTAACGCCGATGGGCGTCAGCGCAGCGGCTCTCTCAGGTCTCACTGCCGCCTATCGGCGTCATCTCGTGACACCTGAGATTTCACATGAACGCGAGCGCAACGTGCGTTCGCGTTCATGTGAACGTACTCGGGACAACTGAAACTACAGCCTGCCAGCGCTGATTATGCGCTGGCAGGCTGTAGATGCGAATAAAAACGCATTTAAAACACATACCAGACGCTGTTTTGTAAACAGCGTCTGATATGCCTGCTGTTTGCTCCTCTGGTGGTCCATTTGTCTTGGACCACCAGGACAAACATAAGTAAAGTGCACCAATCACTACACACACACCCCCCCTCACCCCCCATCACTGATTAACCCCTGATCACCCATGTCACCCCCCCTGATCACCCCCTGTCACCCCCCCTGTCACTAATCACCCCCCTGTAAGGCTCATTCAGACGTCCATATGTGTTTTGCGGATCCATGGATCTGCGGATCCGCAAAATACGGACACCGGCAGTGTGCTTTCCGCATTTTGCGGATCCGCACATTGCCAGAACTATATAGAAAATGCCTTTTCTTGTCCGCAATTGCGGACAAGAATAGGACATGTTCTATATTTTTGCGGATCCGGAAGTGCGGATCCAGATGTGCAGATCCGCAAATCCGGATCCGAGCGGGACAAAGTCTGTCCCCATAGAATTGAATGTATCTACAATTCCGTTCCGCAAAATTTTGCTGAACAGAATTGCGGACGTGTGAATGAGGCCTAAGGGTCCTTTAGCGATCGCAGCTTTACAGCTTTCCCCTCTTTTTTTTTTTGCACATTTTTTAGAGATTTTTTCATCCACATTGACCAATGTGAATGAAGAAATCTGTGCCGTTCATTTTTTTCTTTCAGCCCAGCGGCCGAACGGAAAAAAAAATCTCATTACCCGTATGGTCAATATAAGGAGAATAGCAGAAACTCCTTATTCTGGCCATACGGTAATGATTGCGGAGACCCTCAAATGCCAGGGCAGTGGAAAAACCTCACAAGTGACCCCATTTTAGAAAGTAGACACCCCAAGGTATTCGCTAAGGGGCATAGTGAGTTCATGGAAGTTTTTATTTTTGACACAAGTTAGCGGAAAATGAAATTTTTAGAAAAAAATTAAAAATTCCATTTCCGCTAACTTGTGACAAAAAATAAAAAACTCCATGAACTCACTATGCCCCTTAGCGAATACCTTAGGGTGTCTACTTTCCGAAATGGGGTCATTTATGGGGTGTTTCTACTGTCTGGGCATTGTAGTGCGTCAGGTAACAGGATAGGTGCTCAGAAAATCAAAGTGCGGAAACTCACTTTTTGCACCATAGTTTGTAAACGCTATAACTTTTACCCAAACCAATAAATATACACTTAGTGCATTTTTTTTATCAAAGACATGTAGAACAATAAATTTAGAGAAAAATTTAAATTGAAATGTAGTGTTATTTGAAAAGTTTTACAACAGAAAGCGAAAAATGTCATTTTTTGCAAACATTTCGTCAAAAAAGTAAAATATCAAAAAAGTTAAAATGTCAGCAAGAATGAAATACCACCAAATGAAAGCTCTATTAGTGAGAAGAAAAGGAGGTAAAATTCATTTGGGTGGTAAGTTGTATGACGGAGCAATAAACGGTGAAAGTAGTGTAGTGCGGAATTGTAAAAATGGGCCTGGTCACTAGGGGGTATAAACCTGTGGTCTTCAAGTGGTTAACAGTGACTTTCACAGTGGCGGACACTTTAACAGTGACCACCCCTTTAACGGTGACTTTCACAGTGACCGCCCCTTTAACAGTGAACTCCACAGCGCCCTTCCGTTTAATAGTGGCTCCTGCCCCCATGCATGTAGCAGTATAGTTGTGCCGTCATACATCATATGACTGAATATTTCCGGATCTGCAAAAAAAACTGGTAAAAGCTGTGATCAGCTGTTATGGCAACCTGGAGTAGGACCTGCGAGCTTCTATTGGCTGATAAGGGACATGTGACCGTGTGTATGGCAGTTAGGATTTAAGTGAAAGGCTGGCAGGCTTGTATTGGCTATAATGCAGGTCATTTTGGGGGAATATCTCGGGAACGGTACGTCCTAGAGAGCTGAGACCCCCACAAGATTTCTTTCCTGGTAGCAAGGGATGTGTATACCAAGTTTCGCTGAAAAGGATGGTTGCGTTTTTGAGTTATTGCAGAACATACATACACACATACATACATATGTCCTTTTTTATATATATAGATTAACGACTAGACGACCGCCCATAGACTATAAACGTCCTATGGGCGGTTGTCTATCTCTGAATGTACGTTTTAGAACGTCCATTCAGAGACGGCATCTGCACGCTAATTGTGCAAATGCCGAGTGGGTTGCCTGCTATCAGTGACAGCAGGGCAACCCAGAGAGAAGGCAGGGACAGTGCCCAAGTGTCCCTGCCTTCTAAATCGCCGGTGTTCATGTGACCGCCGGGGTCCGGAGAGTGCAGGAGCTGTCGGGTCTCTTACAGACCTCGATCAGCCCTGCACTGA
This sequence comes from Bufotes viridis, assembly GCA_033119425.1. Taxonomy (NCBI): domain Eukaryota; kingdom Metazoa; phylum Chordata; class Amphibia; order Anura; family Bufonidae; genus Bufotes; species Bufotes viridis. The sequence goes on along the minus strand of JAKVIS010000032.1, from coordinate 35,617 downwards.
GGCTGTACAGCATAGTATTATGCTGTACAGCCTCTCTGGGAGGTGTATATCACCTGTAACTGAGGCTACTATGTCAGCCCAAGTTACAGGAGAAATCAATAGTGAAAAAAAAAAAGCTAAAAGTCCCCCAGAGGTCTTGTATGACCTTATGGGGGACGCGTGTAAAATAAAAAATAAAAAAAATTAAAAAAATGGTTTTACATAAAAAAAATGTTAAAAATAGAACAAAATAAATAAATTGGACATATTTGATATTACCGCGTCCGTGACGGCCGGCTCTATAAATATATCACATCATCCACCCTGTCTGATAAACACCATAAAAAAATAAAAATAAAAACTGTGTAAAAAAAAAAGCCATTTTTGTCATCTTATATCACAAAAAGTGCAGCAACAAGCGATCGAAAATACATATGTCCCACAAAATAAAACCTATAAAACCGTCACCTCATCCCGCAAAAAATGAGCCCCTACATAAGAAAATTGCTGAAAAAATGAAAAAATTATAGCTCTCAGAACATGGAGACATTACAACATAATTTTTGTTTAAAAAAGCTATTATTGTGTTAAAGTGAAATAAGTTTAAAAAAGTATACATATTAGGTATCGCTGCATTCGTAAAAACCAGCTCTATAAAAATATCACATGACCTAACCCCTCACATGCCATAACAGGTAAGATTCAGCTTTAGGAGGATTTTATGTGGCTGTCATGGCCCATAACAGGTGAGATTTAGCATTAGGACCACTCACGGGACAGCCTTGGCATGGCGAGTGGCTTATTACCTTTTGATCAAAACGTACACTAATGTCCTCTTATAGCTTCTATCTTGGGCAGAGTTCTGGTTGCAGAGTGCTGTTGCATTTTTTTGTTTGTATGTACAATTGCCATAGCTACGTGCACCTGCATACAGGGACGTGCTGACTGCCCCCCCTTGTGTTTCTGTTTAACCCCTCACATGGACACGGTAATAAAAATAAAATAAAAACAGTCCCAAAAAAGACATTTTGTCACTTAACATCACATAAAGTGCAACACCAAGCGATCAAAATGGCATATTCCTTACAAAATAGTACTAATCAAACCGTCACCTCATCCAGCAAAAAATGAGACCCTAACTAAGACAATCGGTCAAAAAATAAAAAAGCTATGGCTACCAGACTATGGAGACACTAAATCATCAATTTTTTGGTTTCAAAAATGCTATTATTGTGGAAAACTTAAATAAATAAGAAAAAGTATACATATTAGGTATTGCTGCATCCGTAACAACCTGCTCTAAAATAAATAAATAAAAACTGTGCTAAAGCAACACATTTTTTGGTCACCTTGCCACATAAAGTGTAATAATGAATGCTCAAAAAATCATATGTACCCAAAAATGGTACCAATAAAAACATCAACTCTTCCTGCAAAAAACGAGTCCCTACACAAGAAGATTGGCAGAAAAATAAAAAAAATATTGCATTCAGAAAATGGAGACACAAAAACATAATTTTATTTTCAAAAATGCTTTGTTATGTAAAAACTGAAACAAACCAAAAAAGAAAGTAGACATTTTTTATATCATTTCATCCGTAACAACCTGCTCTATAAAAATAGTGCATGATCTACTGTGTCAGATCAATGTTTAAAAAAATTAAAAATAAACAGTTTCAAAACAGCCATTTTTTGTTACCTTGCCTTACAAAAAATGTAATATAGAGCAATCAAAAATCATATGCACCCCAAAATAGTACCAATAAAACTTATCCCCTAGTTTCCAATATAGGGTCAATTTTTGGGAGTTTCTACTGTCAGTGTGCATCAGGGGGGCTTCAAATGGGACAAGGCATTTAAAAACGAGTTCAGCGAAATCCGCCTTACAAAAACCATATGGCGTTACTTTTCTTCTGCACGCTGCCATGTGCCTTTACAACAGTTTACGGCCACATGTGGGGTATTTCTGTAAACCGCAGAATCAGGGTAATAAATATTGAGTTTTGTTTGGCTGTTAACCCTTGATGATTTAAAGAAAAAATGGATTAAAATGGAAAATCTACCAAAAAAGTGAAATTTTGAAATTTCATCTCCATTTCCTCAAATTTTTGTGGAATGCCTAAAGGGTTAAAAAAAAGTTTATAAAATAAAGTTTTGAGTAACCTGAGGGGTGTAGTTTCTACAATGGGGTCATTTATGGGGGGGTTTCCACTGGGTAAGCCCCACAATGTTACTTCAGACCTGAACTGGTCCTTAAAAAGTGGGTGTTGAAAATTTTCTTAAAAATTTTAAGAATTGCTTCTAAACTTCTAAGCCTTCTAACGTCCTAAAAAAATAAACACAACATTTACAAAATGATGCCAACACAAAGTAGACATATGGGGAATGTTAAGTAATGAATATGTTATGATGTATCACTTTCTGTTTTAAAAGCAGATAAATTGAAATTTTGAAAATTGCAAATTTTTCTAAATTTTTGAGAAATTTGGAATTTTTTCATAAATAAAGGTGAAATATATTGACTCAAACTTATGACTTTCATGAAGTACAATATGTCACAAGAAAACAATCTCAGAACGGCTTGAATAAGTAAAAGTGTTCTAAAGTTACCACCACATAAAGTGACACATGTCAGATTTGCAAAATTAGGCCTGGTCAGGAAGGGGAAAATGGACTGACTGGAAGTGGTTAATTTGCATAATCATGCATGATTATTTTGTGAGGATAAGTACAGTATACATAATGTGATACTACGATCTTTATATGTTGAATTTATGAAGAATATTCTTTGATATTCTCATACCTCCCTTCCAGATTAAAAAGGTATCTTTGATAAAATGTCAGTTTTATGCATAGCTTAACCTTGGGGAAGATATTAACTTCTTCCACTTACCTATCTGGAGACTGGCCTAGCGGGCCATGATTATGGTCTCTATTGATGTCCCACATATGTGGAGAATAAAATCACCTTCATATTTCAAATAATTATTTTTAATGGTCAATTACATTTTTATGATTTGCCACTATTTGCTAATAAATGTTTACCAGAACATGTTTTCAATAATTGTATATAAAAATATGCTGGACACTTTAGACATCACATTATATTACTCTTGTACGTAGCAGTTTTTCCAGCTACATTGCACAAAGTAACTTTACTGACACATAAATAAGTACATAAAAACCATTGGTAATAGTTCTTGTGAAAACAAAAATACAGCATGTGTAAAAGCTCTGATCAGCAGCTGTTATAAGGTTAACATGCAAATGGTACTTAGTGCAAAGTGTATTGTGACAAATTGAGAATATGTGCTTTTGGTAGAATGGATTAGCAGACTGCATTGTGACATTCTTGGACCTTGTGCATCTGTTTATTGACAATAAAAAAGGCAGCTGCATTGAGCAGCAGATTAACAGGTGGCAACTATTCACGCTGAATGACAAAGTTTACATGGCTCTTTAAAGGATTTCTTCGGAACATAAATACTTAATGTATTTTAATGCCTCACCTCCTGCATCCATTCCTGCTTCTAAATACATTTGGATTCTCTTTCTCAGAATGTCTTTTCAAAATATGGAACATGTTTTTTTCCCTAAATCACAGCAAATGAATGAGATTTTCCACATCTTGAGCTAATTGTTGCAGATGGCTTTCCAAAACCTGTTCAGTCACACAATTCAACAACTGTTCAATATCAGATTTACAAGCTGAAGGCAAGATAATTATTAAGTAAGCGTATCACATTTGCTGTAATAATAGTCAGCAATTTAGCCCTAACCCTAAACTAAAACTGAGTTTGAAATCACATATTTAATTTTAGTTAGTCAGTTAGTCACTCATTTTTGTGGTTATGTACTTAGTTTAAGACCATTAACAGGAGATAGAATGTTTTTACATATCTGCTATCAATCATATAACACATTATACTGGGGTAACATGACAGCAAAGAAATGTAATGCTGTAACTAAATTATCCTTAACGGCAGGATATTTCAGAAATATAGCCTATACATTACGTGACCTCAAATAACTGCAAGAAAATTAATATATCTATTAATCCATCCATCCTGGATACATTTTCGCCACATTGATTTACTCCTTGGAAATCATTTTATGTTGCTTGTTTCTGTATCACAGAAGTGGTCACATTTAAAACATATAATCTAATATATAAAGCTGAGTGTATGTACGTGTGTGTATGTATGTCCGCTAAAGGAATCCGTAAGGTCACATATACGATAACAAAATTTGGCACACAGGTACATCGGGTGTCCGGGAAGGTTTTATACTGGGTATCAGCTCTTTAGCACATACCGTTCCTGAGATATTCCCAAAAAATGCATTAGCCAAAAGAAGTATGGTCACCTGACTCTTTTCAACCAATAAAAGCTTGCAGGCCCTTAGTCTCCACATACAAACAGTTTTAAACCAGGTTTTCATAACAACCGAGCCATCTTTCCTCACTGCTGTAGGTCAGCTTTAAAGTGGCAGGGTGCTGTGGATGACACTGTTAAGGGAAAGGAGTGCTGTGGAGGTCACAGTTCAGGGGCAGGTAGGGTGACCATTCAGGCTACCCTCAAAAGACGGACTTAAAAACCCAGCCCCGGATGGCTAAATCACGCCCCCTCCACTCCGCAGCAGCTGCAGAGGTGGGAGTGAGGGTGACTTTCTCCCTGCAGCTCACGCTCAGACAGCACAGTGCTGCTGTCTGAGACTGAGCTGTTGAAAAGGACATCCCTGTGTCCATCCAGGCCCTGTGCCGGATAGAGATTAGGGAGTCTAAAAGACAGACTGTCCAGCCTAAAAACGGACCTCTGGCCACCCTAGGGTAAGGCTGCTGTGGAGGTCACAATTTAGAGGAAAGTCTACTATGGTGGTCAGTGTTAAGGGGCAGATTGAAGTAGAGGCCCCTGTTAAGATGGCGGGGTGTTTTGGAAATCACTATTAAGGATACGGAGTACTGCGGAGGTCACGTATAAAGGGGCAGCTGCTGTGGAGGTCACTGTTAAGGGAGCAGGATGCTGTGGAGGTCACTGTTAAATGGGCGAGCGCTGTGGAGGTCTCTGTTCAGGGGGCAGGGAACAGTGGAGGTCACAGTTAAGGGGAAATTGAATTTCACCCCAGAACAAAATATATCCTTTGCTGGACAGTATTAAACTTGGCCAGCCACAGCTGAAACCACTGATTTACGGCATTGCTATTTTGGCAATTGAATTTCAACCCAGAACAAAATCTATCGTTTGCCGGACAGTATTAAACTTGGCCAGCCACAGGTGGAACCACTGATTTGCGGTATTGCTATTTTGGCAATTGAATTTGACCACACAACAAAATCTATCCTTTGACGTACACTAGTAAACTTGGCCAGCCACAGATGGAACACCAGATTTAGGGGATTGCTATTTTGGCAATAGAATTTAACCCCCGAACAAAATGTATGCTTTGCCAGACACTATTAAACTTGGCCAGCCACTGCTGGGACACCAGATTTAGGGGATAGCTATTTTGGCAATAGAATTTCACCCCAGACCAAAATCTATCCTTTGCTGGACACTATTAAACTTAGCCAGCCACAGCTGAAACCACTGATTTACGGCATTGCTATTTTGGCATTTGAATTTCACCCCAGAACAAAATCTATCCTTTGCCGGACAGTATTAAACTTGGCCAGCCACAGGTGGAACCACTGATTTGCGGAATTGCAATTTTGGCAATTGAATTTGACCCCACAACAAAATCTATCCTTTGCCGAACACTAGTAAACTTGGCCAGCCACAGATGGAACACCAGATTTAGGGGATTGCTATTTTGGCAAAAGAATTTAACCCCCGCATTTAACCCCCGAACAAAATGTATGCTTTGCCAGACACTATTAAACTTGGCCAGCCACTGCTGGGACACCAGATTTAGTGGATAGCTATTTTGGCAATGGAATTTCACCCCAGACCAAAATCTATCCTTTGTCGGACACTATTAAACTTAGCCAGCCACAGCTGAAACCACTGATTTAGGGGATTTCTATTTTGGCAATAGAATTTCACCACTGAACAAAATATAGCCTTTGCTGGACACTATTAAACTTGGCCAGCTACAGCCGAAACCACTGATTTAGGGAATTGCTATTTTGGAAATTGATTTAACCCCAGAACAAAATATATCCTTTGCCGGACTCTATTAAACTTGTCCAGCCACTGTTGGGACACCAGATTTAGGGGATTCCTATTTTGGCAATTGAATTTAACCCCAGAACAAAATATATCCTTTGCCGGACACTATTAAACTTGGAAAGCCACAGCTGGAACACCAGCTTTAGGGGATTGCAATTTTGGCAACTGAATTTCACCCCTGAAAAAAATATATCCTTTGCCGGACTCTATTAAACTTGGCCAGCCACTGTTGGGACACCAGATTTAGGGGATTCCTGTTTTGGCAATTGAATTTAACCCCAGAACAAAATATATCCTTTGCCGGATACTATTAAACTTGGACATCCACAACTGAAACCACTGATTTAAGGGATTTTAATTTTGGCAATAGAATTTCACCCCAGAACGAAATCTATCCTTTGCCGGACACTATTAAAATTGGCCAGCCACAGCTGGAACACCATATTTACGGGATTGGTATTTTGGCAATTGAATTTCACCCCAGAACAAAATATATCCTTTGCCAGACACTAGTAAACTTGGCCAGCCCCAGCTGGAAGACCAGATTTAGAGGATTGCTATTGTGGCAATTACATTACACCCCAGAAAAAAAAAATATCCTTTGCCGGATACTATTAAACTTGGCCAGCCACAGCTTAAACCACTGATTTACAGTATGGCTATATTGGCAATTGAATTTTACCCCAGAAAAACATCTATCCTTTACCGGACACTATTAAACTTGGCCAGCCACTTCTGGGGCAACAGGTTTAGGGGATTGCTATTTTGGCAATAGAATTTCAACCCAGACCAAAATCTATCCTTTGTCGGACACTATTAAACTTGGCCAGCCACAGCTGAAACCACTGATTTAAGGGATTTCTATTTTGGCAATAGAATATCACCCCAGAACAAAATCTATTCTTTGCCGGACACTATTAAACTTGGCAAGCATCAGCTGGAACACCAGATTTAGGGGATTGCTATTTTGGCAATAGAGTTTCACCACCGAAAAAAATATATCCTTTGCCGGACACTATTTAACTTGGCCAGCTACAGCTGAAACCACTGATTTAGGGGATTGCTATTTTGGAAATTGAATTTCACCCCAGAACAAAACATATCCTTTGCCGGACACTATTAAACTTGGCCAGCCACAGCTGAAACCACTAATTTACATTATTGCGATATTGGCAATTGAATTTGACCCCAGAAAAATATCAATCCTTTACCGGACACTATTAAACTTGGCGAGCCACTGCTGGGACACCAGATTTAAGGTATTACTATTTTTGCAATTGAATTTCACCCCAGAACAAAATATATCCTTTGCCGGACACTATTAAACTTGGCCAGCCACAGCTGGAACACCAGATTTAAGGGATTGGTATATCGGCAATTGAATTTCACCCCAAAACAAAATATATGCTTTGCCAGACACTAGTAAACCTGGCCAGCTACAGCTGGAACACCAGATTTAAAGGATTGCAATTTTGGCAATTAAATTTCACCCCAGAACAAAATATATCCTTTGTCGGACACTATTAAACTTGGCCAGTCACAGCTAGAACCACTGATTTAGGGTATTGCTATTTTGGCAATTGAATTTGACCCCAGAAAAATATCAATCCTTTACCGGACACTATTAAACTTGGCCAGCCACTGCTGGGACACCAGATTTAGGGGATTGATATTTTGACAATTGAATTTCACCCCAGAAAAAAAATATATCCTGTGCAGGACACTATTAAACTTGGCCAGCCACAGCTGGAACACCAGATTTAGGGGATTGGTATTTTGGCAATTGAATTTTACCCCAGAACAAAATATATCCTTTGCCAGACACTAGTAAACCTGTCAGCCCCAGCTGGAACACCAGATTTAGAGGATTGCTATTGTGGCAATTAAATTTCACCCCAGAAAAAAATATATCCTTTGCCGAATACTATTAAACTTGGCCAGCCACAGCTGAAACCACTAATTTACGGTATTGCGACATTGGCAATTGAATTTGACCCCAGAAAAATATCAATCCTTTACCGGACACTATTAAACTTGGCCAGCCACTGCTAGGACACCAGATTTAGGGGATTACTATTTTTACAATTAAATTTCACCCCAGAAAAAAATATATCATTTGCCGGACACTAGTAAACTAGGCCAGCCACAACTGAAACATTGATTTAGTGGAATGCTATTTTGGCAATATAATTTCACCCCAGAACATAGTATATCCTTTGCAGGACCTATTAAACTTGGCCAGCCATTGATGGGACACCAGCTGTGGGGGATTGCTGTTTTGGCAATTGAATTTCACCACTGAAAAAATTATATCCTTTGCCGGACTCTATTAAACTTGGCCAGCCACTGCTGGGACACCAGATTTAGGGGATTCCAACTCTGGCAATTGAATTTCACCCCAGAACAAAATATATCCTTTGCCGGATTCTATTAAACTTGGCCAGCCACTGCCGGGACACCAAATTTAGGGGATAGCTATATTGGCAATCGAATTTCACCCTAGAGCAAAATCTATCCTTTGCCAGACATTATTCAACTTGGCCAGCCACAGCTAGAACACCAGATTTAGGAGATTGCTATTTTATTAAAAGAATTTCACCCCAGAACTAAATATATCCTTAGCGGACACTAGTAACCTTGGCCAGTCACAGCAGGAACAACGGTTTAGGGGATTACTATTTTTACAATTGAATTTCACCCCAGAACAAAATATATCCTTTGCCGGACACTAGTAAATTAGGCCAGCCACTACTGAAACCATTGATTAAGTGGAATGCTATTTTGGCAATATAATTTCACCCCAGAACAAAGTATAGCCTTTGCCGGACCTAATAAACTTGGCCACCCACTGCTGGGACTCCATATTTAGGGGATTTCTATTTTGGCAATTGAATTGTACCCCAGAAAAAAATAATATCCTTTGCGGACACTATTAAACTTGGCCAGTCACAGCTAAAACCATTGATTTACGACATTGCTATTTTGGCAATTGAATTTACCCATAGAACAAAATCTATCCATTGCCGGTCAGTATTAAATTTGGCCAGTCACAGCTGGAACCACTGATTTAGGGTATTGCTATTTTGGCAATTGAATTTCACCCCAGAAAAATATCAATCCTTTGCCGGACGCTATTAACCCCTTAAGGATCGGGGGTTTTGGGATTTTTGCATTTTTGTTTTGCGCTCCCTGCCTTCCAAAAGCCATAACATTTTTATATTTCCGCTCACATAGCCATATGACGGCTTATTTTTTGCGGGACAAGTTGTACTTTTTAACGCTACCATTTATTTTTGCATGTGATGTAGTGGGAAACGGGAAAAAAATTCCAAATGGGGTAAAATTGCAAAAAAAAAGCAATTTCACCACAGTTTTACGGGTTTTTAAATTACAACGTTCGATTTGCGATAAAACTGACTGGTTAATTTTATTCTTCAGGTCAGTACGAATCCGGCAATACCTAATATGTATAGTTTTTCTTGCGTTTTGATAGTGAAAAAAATTAAAAGTGGGAATTTTTTATTTTATTTTTTGTCGCCATGTTTTGACCCCTATAACTTTTTGTAATTATGCTTACGGAGCAGTGTAGGGGCTCATTTTTGCGGGGCAATCTGAACTTTTAATTGATACCATTATGGGGTGCGTATGATGTTTTGATCACTTTTTATTCATTTTTTTAGGAAATGAAGCGTCCAAAAATGGCGAATTTGCCATTTGGACGCTTTCTTCCGTTTTTATGTTTACCGTATGGTGAATATTTTTAATATTATTATAGTATGGGCGTTTTCGCACATTGCAACACCCATTATGTGTAATTTTTTTTTATTTTTTATTTTTTTTCATTTTGGGAAAAGGGGGTGATTTGAATTTTTATATTTTTTTATTTAATTTTTATTTTTTAAACTTTTTTTTTTTTTTACCACTTTCTTATAGTTCCCATAGGGAACTATAAGATGCAATCATCAGATTGCTATTCTCATATATTCCAATGCAATAGCATTGGAATATATGAGAAAATCGCATATTTCCTATGGAGCCTATTACAGTCATAGGCTCCATAGGAATACTGTAGTAACCTAGGTTTCATTCACAGAAACCTAGGGTACTAAATGCATGCTCCGGCTCCCCATGTGGCCATCAGGGAGCCGAGCAAAACCGAAAGTGAAACTTTCGGTTTTGCGTGATCAGATGCCGTGGTCAGGATTGACCACGGCATCTGAGGGGTTAAATGTCCGCGATCGGCATCGCTGCTGGTCGCGGACATGAGCTGCGGGTGTCAGCTTGATGAATCAAGCTTTTACCCGCAGCTCGGGCGCCCGCTCCGTGCGGGAGCGGGCGCCATCTTTAAAGTGCGGACGAAGGGCGTACATGTACGCCCTTCGTCCTTAAGGGGTTAAACTTGGTCAGACACTGCTGGGAAACCAGATTTAGGGAATTGGTATTTTGGCAATTGAATTTCACCCCAGAAAAAAAATATATCCTTTGACGGACACAAGTAAACTTGGCCAGCTACTGCTGGGACACCAGATTTAGGGGATTGATATTTTGGCAATTGAATTTCACCCCAGAAAAAAGATATCCTTTGCAGGACACTATTAAACTTGGCCAGCCACAGCTGAAACCACTGATTTATGGCATTGCTATTTTGGCAATTGAATTTAACCCCAGAACAAAATCTATCCGTTGCTGGTCAGTATTAAACTTGGCCAGTCACAGCTGGAACCACGGATTTAGCATATTGCTATTTTGGCAATTGAATCTTACCCCAGAAAAATATCAGTCCTTTGCCGGACACTATTAAACTTGGTCAGCCACTGCTGGGAAACCAGATTTAGGGGATTGCTATATTGGCAATCGAATTTCACCCTAGAACAAAATCTATCCTTTGCCAGACACTATTAAACTTGGCCAGCCACAGCTAGAACACCATATTTAGGGGATTGCTATTTTATTAAAAGAATTTAACCCCAGAACAAAATCTATCCTTTGCTGGTCAGTATTAAACTTGGCCAGTCACAGCTGGAACCACGGATTTAGCATATTGCTATTTTGGCAATTGAATCTTACCCCAGAAAAATATCAGTCCTTTGCCGGACACTATTAAACTTGGTCAGCCACTGCTGGGAAACCGGATTTAGGGGATTGCTATATTGGCAATCGAATTTCACACTAGAACAAAATCTATCCTTTGCCAGACACTAGTAACCTTGGCCAGCCACAGCTGGAACAACGGATTTAGGGGATTGCTATTTTGGCAATTGAATTTAACCCCAGAACAAAATATATCCTTTGACGGACACTATTAAACTTGGCCAGCCACAGCTGAAACAACTGATTTAGGGTATTGCTATTTTGGCAATTGAATTTGACCCAAGAAAAATATCAATCCTTTAACGGACACTATTAAACTTGGCCAGCTACTGCTAGGACACAAGATTTAGGGGATTACTATTTTTACAATTGAATTTCACCCCAGAACAAAGTATATCCTACGCCGGAACTATTAAACTTGGCCAGCCACTGCTGGGACACCAGCTGTGGGGGATTACTATTTTGGCAATTGAATTTCACCACTGAAAAAAATATATCCTTTGCCGGACTCTATTAAACATGGCCAGCCACTGCTGGGACACCAGATTTAGGGGATTCCAATTTTGGCAATTGAATTTCACCCCAGAACAAAATATATCCTTTGACGGACACTATTAAACTTGGCCAGCCACAGCTGGAACACCAGATTTAGTGGATTGGTATTTTGGCAATTGAATTTCACCCCAGAACAAAATATATCCTTTGCCAGACACTAGTAAACTTTGCCAGCCCCAGCTGGAACACCAGATTTAGAGGATTGCTACTGTGGCAATTAAATTTCACCCCAGAAAAAAATATATCCTTTGCCAAATACTATTAAACTTGGCAAGCCACAGCTGAAACCACTAATTTATGGTATTGCGATATTGGCAATTGAATTTGACCACAGAAATATATCAATCCTTTACCTGACACTATTAAACTTTGCCAGCCACTGCTGGGACACCAGATTTAGGGGATTACTATTTTTACAATTAAATTTCACCCCAGAACAAAATATATCCTTTGCCGGACACTAGTAAACTTGGCCAGCCACAGCTGAAACCACTGATTTAGGGGATTTCTATTTTGGCAATAGAATTTCACCACCGAACAAAATATAGCCTTTGCTGGACACTATTAAACTTGGCCAGGTACAGCTGAAACCACTGATTTCGGGAATTGCTATTTTGGAAATTGAATTTCACCCCAGAACAAAATATATCCTTTGCCGGACAGTATTAAACTTGGCCAGTCACAACTAGAACCACTGATTTAGGGGATTACTATTTTGGCAATTGAATTTCACCCCAGAACAAAATATATCCTTTGCCAGACACTAGCAAACTTGGCGAGCCCCAGCTGGAACACCAGAATTAGAGGATTGCTATTTTGGCAATTGAATTTCACCCCTGAAAAAAATATATCCTTTGCCGGACTCTATTATACTTGTCCTGCCACTGTTGGGACACCAGATTTAGGGGATTCCTGTCTTGGCAATTGAATCTAACCCCAGAACAAACTATATCCTTTGCCTTATACTATTAAACTTGGACATCCACAGGTAAAACCACTGATTTAGGGGATTTCAATTTTGGCAATAGAATTTCACCCCAAAACTAAATATATCCTTTTCCGGACACTATTAAACTTGGCAAGCCACAGCTGGAACACCATATTTAGGGGATTGGTATTTTGGCAATTGAATTTCACCCCAGAACAAAATATATCCTTTGCCAGACACTAGTAAACTTGGCCAGCCCCAGCTGGAACACCAGATTTAGAGGATTGATATTGTGGCAATTAAATTACACCCCAGAAAAAAATATATCCTTTGCTGGATACTATTAAACTTGGCCAGCCACAGCTGAAAACACTGATTTACGGTATGGCTATATTGGCAATTGAATTTTACCCCAGAAAAACATCTATCCTTTACCGGACACTATTAAACTTGGCCAGCCACTGCTGGAACAACAGGTTTAGGGGATTGCTATTTTGGCAATTAAATTACACCCCAGAAAAAAATATATCCTTTGACGGATACTATTAAAATTGGCCAGCCACAGCTGAAACCACTGATTTACGGTATGGCTATATTGGCAAATGAATTTCAACCCAGAACAAAATCAATTCTTTGCCGGACACTATTAAACTTGGCAAGCATCATCTGGAACACTAGATTTAGGGGATTGCTATTTTGGCAATAGAGTTTCACCACCAAGAAAAATATATCCCTTGCCGGACACTATTAAACTTGGCCAGCTACAGCTGAAACCACTGATTTAGGGGATTGCTATTTTGGAAATTGAATTTCACCCCAGAACAAAATATATCCTTTGCCGGACACTATTAAACTTGGCCAGCCACTCGTGGGACACTAGATTTAGGGGATTGTTATTTTGGCAATTGAATTTAACCCCAGAAAAAATTATATCCTTTGCCGGACATTATTAAACTTGGCCAGCCACAGCTGTAACCACTGATTTACGGTATTGCTATTTTGGCAATTAAATTACACCTTAGAAAAAAATATATCCTTTGCCGGACACTATTAAACTTGGCCAGCCACTGCTGGGACACCAGATTTAGGGGATTGCTATTTTGGCAATTGAATTTCACCCTAGAAAAAAATATATCCTTTGACGAACACTATTAAACTTGGCCAGCCCCAGATGGAACACCAGATTTAAGGATTTGCTATTTTGGCAATTAAATTTCACCCCAGAACAAAATATATCCTTTGCCGGACACTATTAAACTTGGCCAGTCATAGCTAGAATCACTGATTTAGGGTATTGCTATTTTGGCAATTGAATTTGACCCCAGAAAAATATCAATCCTTTAACGGACACTATTAAACTTGGCCAGCCACTGCTGGGACACCAGAATTATGGGATTGATATTTTGGCAATTGAATTTCACCCCAGAAAAACAATATATCCTGTGCCGGACACTATTAAACTTGGCCAGCCACAGCTGGAACACCAGATTTATGGGATTGGTATTTTGGCAATTGAATTTAACCCCAGAACAAAATATATCCTTTGCCAGACACTAGTAAACTTTGCCAGCCCCAGCTGGAACACCAGATTTAGAGGATTTCTACTGTGGCAATTAAATTTCACCCCAGAAAAAAATATATCCTTTGCCGAATACTATTAAACTTGGCAAGCCACAGCTGAAACCACTAATTTATGGTATTGTGATATTTGCAATTGAATTTGACCACAGAAATATATCAATCCTTTACCTGACACTATTAAACTTGGCCAGCCACTGCTGGGACACCAGATTTAGGGGATTACTATTTTTGCAATTAAATTTCACCCCAGAACAAAATATATCCTTTGCCGGACACTAGTAAACTTGGCCAGCCACAGCTGAAACCATTGATTTAGTGGAATGCTATTTTGGCAATATAATTTCACCCCAGAACAAAGTATATCCTTTGCCGGACGTATTAAACTTGGCCATACACTGCTGGGACACCAGCTGTAGGGGATTGCTATTTTGGCAATTGAATTTTACCCCAGAACAAAATATATCCTTTGCCGGATACTATTAAACTTGGCCAGCCACAGCTGAAACTACTGATTTTGGGGATTTCTATTTTGGCAATAGAATTTCACCACCGAACAAAATATAGCCTTTGCTGGACTCTATTTAACTTGGCCAGGTACAGCTGAAACCACTGATTTCGGGAATTGCTATTTTGAAAATTGAATTTCACCCCAGAACAAACTATATCCTTTGCCTTATACTATTAAACTTGGACATCCACAGGTGAAAGCACTGATTTAGGGGATTTCAATTTTGGCAATAGAATTTCACCCCAGAACTAAATCTATCCTTTGCCGGACACTATTAAACTTGGCAAGCCACAGCTGGAACACCATATTTAGGGGATTGGTATTTTGGCAATTGAATTTCACCCCAGAACAAAATATATCCTTTGCCAGACACTAGTAAACTTGGCCAGCCCCAGCTGGAACAGCAGATTTAGAGGATTGCTATTGTGGCAATTAAATTTCACCCCAGAATAAAATATATCCTTTGCCGGATACTATTAAACTTGGCCAGCCACAGCTGAAACCACTGATTTACGGTATGGCTATATTGGCAATTGAATTTTAACCCAGAAAAACATCTATCCTTTACCGGACACTATTAAACTTGGCCAGCCACTGATATAACAACAGGTTTAGGGGATTGCTATTTTGGCATTTAAATTACACCCCAGAAAAAAATATATCCTTTGCCGGATACTATTAAACTTGGCCAGCCACAGCTGAAACCACTGATTTACGGTATGGCAATATTGGCAATTGAATTTCAACCCAGAACAAAATCAATTATTTGCCGGACACTATTAAACTTGGCAAGCATCATCTGGAACACTAGATTTAGGGGATTGCTATTTTGGCAATAGAGATTCACCACCGAAAAAAATATATCCCTTGCGGAACACTATTAAACTTGGCCAGCTACAGCTGAAACCACTGATTTAGGGGATTGCTATTTTGGAAATTGAATTTCACCCCAGAACAAAATATATCCTTTGCCGGACACTAGTAAGCTTGGCCAGCCTCAGCTGGAACACCAGATTTAGAGGATTGCTATTGTGGCAATTAAATTTAACCCCAGAAAAAAAATATATCCTTTGCCGGATACTATTAAACTTGGCCAGCCACAGCTGAAACCACTGATTTATTGTATTGCTATTTTGGCAATTGAATTTCACCCCAGAACAAAATATATCCTTTGCTAGACACTAGTAAACTTGGCCAGCCACAGTTGAAACCACTGATTTAGTGGATTGCTATTTTGGCAACATAATTTCACCCCAGAACAAAATCTATCCTTTGCCGGACCTATTAAACTTGGCCAGCCACTGCTGGGACACCAGCTTTAGGGGATTGCAATTTTGGCAATTGAATTTCACAACTGAAAAAAATATATCCTTTGCCGGACTCTATTAAACTTGGCCAGCCACTATTGGGACACCAGACTTAGGGGATTCCTATTTTGGCAATTGAATTTAACCCCAGAACAAAATATATCCTTTGTCGTATACTATTAAACTTGGACATCCACAGCTGAAACCACTGATGTAGGGGATTTCGATTTTAGCAATAGAATTTCACCCCAGAACAAAATCTATCCTTTGCCGGACACTATTAAACTTGGCAAGCCACAGTTGGAACACGAGATTTAGGGGATTGGTATTTTGGCAACTGAATTTCACCCCAGAACAAAATATATCCTTTGCCAGACACTAGTAAACTTGGCCAGCCCCAGCTGGACACACATTGGCAGTCAACTGCAATTATATTAAAGGGTAAAAATTAAATATCTTTTTATCTGCAAGGTACTGTACCACCATACATGTGTGGTTGGCAGTTGGCACTGTACCGTCAGTGGGCCTGACACACACTGGCAGGCAACTGCAATCATATTAAGGGGTAAAAATGGAATGACTTTTTATCTGCAAGGTACTGTGCCTTCCGATATGAGTGGTGGGCACTGGCAGTGGGCACAGTACAGTCAGTGGGCCTGACACTCACTTGCAGGCAACTGCAATTATATTTAAGGGTAAAAATGAAATGACTTTTTATCTACAAGGTACTGTGCCATCCGATATGAGTGGTGGGCACTGGCAGTGGGCACAGTACAGTCAGTGGGCTTGACACTCACTGGCAGTCAACTGCAATTATATTAAAGTGTAAAAGTTAAATTACTTTTATGTGCAAGCTACTGTACCACCCTATGTGAGTTGTGGGCAGTGGGCACAGTACAGTCAGTGGGACTGACACACATTGGCAGTCAACTGCAATTATATTAAAGGGTAAAAATTAAATATCTTTTTATCTGCAAGGTACTGTGCCACCATTCATGAGTGGTGGGCAGTGGGCACAGTAGAGTCAGTTGGCCTGACACTCACTGGCAGGCAACTGCAATTATATTTAAGGGTAAAATTCAATGACTTTTTATCTACAAGGTACTGTGCCATCCGATATGAGTGGTGGGCACTGGCAGTGGGCACAGTAAAGTCAGTGGGCCTGACACTCACTGGCAGGCAGACGCAATTATTTTAAAGGGTAAAAATGGAATTACTTTTTTATCTGCAATGTACTGTGCCACACAATAAGAGTGGTGGGCACTGGCAGTGGGCACAGTACAGTCAGTGGGCCTGACACTCACTGGCAGGCAACTGCAATTATATTAAAGGGTAAAAATTACATGACTTTTATTTGCAAGGTACTGTACCACCCTATGTGAGTTGTGGGCAGTGTGCACAGAACAGTCTGTAGGACTGACATTCACTGGCAGGCAACTGCAATTATATTAAAGGGTAAAAATGTAATGACTATTTTATCTGCAAGGTACTGTGCCATCCAATATGAGTGGTGAGCACTGGCAGTGGGCACAGTACAGTCAGTGGGCCTGATACATATTGGCAGGCAACTGCAATTATATAAAAAGTTTAAAATGTAATGACTTTGTTATCTGCAATGTACTGTGACACGCTATATGAGTGGTGGACACAGCCAGTAGGCCCGATACAGTCTGTGGGCCTGACACACACTGGCAGGCAACTGCAATTATATTAAAGGGTAAAAATTAAATTACTTTTTTATCTGCAAGGTACTGTGACACCCCATATGAATGGTAGGCACTGGCAGTTTGCACAGTACTGTCTGTGGGCCTGACACTCACTGGCAGGCAACTGCAATTATATTAAAGTGTAAAAATTAAATAACTTTTTTATCTGCAAAGTACTGTGCCACCCAATATAAGTGGTGGGCACTGGCAGTGCACACAGTACAGTCTGTGGGCCTGAC
Source organism: Bufotes viridis (assembly GCA_033119425.1). Lineage (NCBI taxonomy): Eukaryota > Metazoa > Chordata > Amphibia > Anura > Bufonidae > Bufotes > Bufotes viridis. The sequence continues at coordinate 17,556 of JAKVIS010000032.1, read as the reverse complement.
ACGCACTGGCAGGCAACTGCAATTATATTAAAGGGTAAAAATGAAATTACTTTTTTATCTACAAGGTACTGTGACACCCCATATGAATGGTAGGCACTGGCAGTGGGCACAGTACAGTCTGTGAGCCTGACACTCACTGGTAGGCAACTGCAATTATATTAAAGGGTTAAAATTAAGTGCCTTTTTATCTGCAATGTAATGTGACACCATACATGAGTGGTGGGCAGTGGGCACTGTACCGTCAGTGGGCCTGACACACACTGGCAGGCAACTGCAATTATATTAAAGGGTAAAAATTAAATGACTTTCTTATCTGCAAGGTACTGTGCCACCCAATATGAGTGGTGGGCACTGGCAGTGGGCACAGTACAGTCTGTGGGCCTGACACTCACTGGCAGGCAACTGCAATTATATTAAAGGGTAAAAATGTTAATGACTTTTTATCTGCAAGGTACTGTGCCATCCGATATGAGTGGTGGGCACTGGCAGTGGGCACAGTACAGTCAGTGGGCCTGACACTCACTGGCAGGCAACTGCAATTATATTTAAGGGTAAAAGTTAAATGACTTTTTATCTACAAAGTACTGTGCCATCCGATATGAGTGGTGGGCACAGTACAGTCAGTGGGCCTGACACTCACTTGCAGGCAACTGCAATTATATTAAAGGGTAAAAATTTAATTACTTTTTTTATCTGCAAGGTACTGTGCCATCCTATATGAGTGATGGGCACTGGTAGTGGGCACAGTACAGTCAGTGGGCCTGACACTCACTGGCAGGCAACTGCAATTATATTAAAGGGTAAAAATTAAATGACTTTTATTAATACTGTCAATGGTTTACTGTAATGCACTGTGACACCTATATGAGTGGTGGGCACTGGCAGTGGGCACAGTACAGTCTGTGGGCCTGACACTCACTGGCAGGCAACTGCAATTATATTAAAGGGTAAAAATTAAATGACTTTTTTATCTGCAAGGTACTGTGCCACCCTATATGAGTGGTAGGCACTGGCAGTGGGCACAGTACAGTCTGTGGGCCTGACACTCACTGGCAGGCAACTGCAATTATATTAAAGTGTAAAAATTAAATGACTTTTTATCTGCAAGGTACTGTGACACCCAATATGAGTGGTGGGCACTGGCAGTGGGCACAGTACAGTCTGTGGGCCTGACACTCACTGGCAGGCAACTGCAATTATATTAAAGGGTAAAAATGTAAATGACTTTTTTATCTGCAAGGTACTGTGCCATCCGATATGAGTGGTGGGCACTGGCAGTGGGCACAGTACAGTCAGTGGGCCTGACACTCACTGGCAGGCAACTGCAATTATATTAAAGGGTAAAAATTAAATGACTTTTTTATCTGCAAGGTACTGTGACACCCAATATGAGTGGTGGGCACTGGCAGTGGGCACAGTACAGTCTGTGGGCCTGACACTCACTGGCAGGCAACTGCAATTATATTAAAGGGTAAAAATTAAATGACTTTTTATCTGCAAGGTACTGTGCCATCCGATATGAGTGGTGGGCACTGGCAGTGGGCACAGTACAGTCAGTGGGCCTGACACTCACTGGCAGGCAACTGCAATTATATTAAAGGGTAAAAATGAAATGACTTTTTTATCTGCAAGGTACTGTGACACCCAATATGAATGGTGGGCACTGGCAGTGGGCACAGTACAGTCTGTGGGCCTGACACTCACTGGCAGGCAACTGCAATTATATTAAAGGGTAAAAATTAAATGACTTTTTTATCTGCAAGGTAATGTGACACCATACATGAGTGGTGGGCAGTGGGCACTGTACCGTCAGTGGGCCTGACACACACTGGCAGGCAACTGCAATCATATTAAGGGGTAAAAATTAAATGACTTTCTTATCTGCAAGGTACTGTGCCACCCAATATGAGTGGTGGGCACTGGCAGTGGGCACAGTACAGGCTGTGGGCCTGACACTCACTTGCAGGCAACTGCAATTATATTAAAGGGTAAAAATTTAATGACTTTTTATCTGCAAGGTACTGTGCCATCCGATATGAGTGGTGGGCACTGGCAGTGGGCACAGTACAGTCAGTGGGCCTGACACTCACTGGCAGGCAACTGCAATTATATTTAAGGGTAAAAGTTAAATGACTTTTTATCTACAAGGTACTGTGCCATCCGATATGAGTGGTGGGCACTGGCAGTGGGCACAGTACAGTCAGTGGGCCTGACACTCACTTGCAGGCAACTGCAATTATATTAAAGGGTAAAAATTTAATTACTTTTTTATCTGCAAGGTACTGTGCCATCCGATATGAGTGGTGGGCACTGGTAGTGGGCACAGTACAGTCAGTGGGCCTGACACTCACTGGCAGGCAACTGCAATTATATTAAATGGTAAAAATTAAATGACTTTTATTTGCAAGGTACTGTACCACCCTATGTGAGTTGTGGGCAGTGTGCAAAGAACAGTCTGTGGGCCTTCAATATACTGTGCCACCTAATATGAGTGGTGGGCACTGGCAGTGCACACAGTACAGTCTGTGGGCCTGACACTCACTGGCAGGCAACTGCAATTATATTAAAGGGTAAAAATTAAATGATCTTTTTATCTGCAAGGTACTGTGACACCATACATGAGTGGTGGGCAGTGGGCACTGTACCGTCAGTGGGCCTGACACACACTGGCAGGCAACTGCAATTATATTCAAGGGTAAAAATTAAATGACTTTTTTATCTGCAAGGTACTGTGCCACGCCATATGAATGGTGGGCACTGGCAGTGGGCATAGTACAGTCATGTGAGCCTGACACTCACTGGCAGGCAACTGCAATTATATTTAAGGGTAAAAATTAAATGACTTTTTTATCTGCAAGGTACTGTGCCATCCGATATGAGTGGTGAGCACTGGCAGTGGGCACAGTACAGTCAGTGGGCCTGACACTCACTGGCAGGCAACTGCAATTATATTAAAGGGTAAAATTAAATGACTTTTTTATCTGCAATGTACTGTGACACGCTATATGAGTGGTGGACACTGGCAGTAAGCACAGTACAGTCAGTGGGCCTGACACACACTGACAGACAACTGCAATTATATTAAAGGATAATAATTAAATGACTTTATTATCTGCAAGGTACTGTGCCATCTGATATGAGTGGTGGGCACTTGCAGTGGGCACAGTACAGTCAGTGGGCTGACACTCACTGGCAGGCAACTGCAATTATATTAAAGGATAAAAATAAAATGACTTTTTATCTGCAAGGTACTGTGACACCCAATATGAATGGTGGGCACTGGCAGTGGGCAGAGTACAGTCTGTGGGCCTGACACTCACTGGCAGGAAACTGCAATTATATTAAAGGGTAAAATTAAATGACTTTTTTATCTGCAAGGTACAGTGACACCATACATGAGTGGTGGGCAGTTGGTACTGTACAGTCAGTGGGCCTGACACACACTGGCAGGCAGCTGCAATCATATTAAAGGGTAAAAATTAAATGACTTTCTTATCTGCAAGGTACTGTGCCCCCAATATGAGTGGTGGGCACTGGCAATGGGCACAGTACAGGCTGTGGGCCTGACACTCACTGGCAGGCAACTGCAATTATATTAAAGGGTAAAAATTAAATGACTTTTTTATCTGCAAGGTACTGTGCCATCCGATATGAGTGGTGGGCACTGGCAGTGGGCACAGTACAGTCAGTGGGCCTGACACTCACTGGCAGGCAACTGCAATTATATTTAAGGGTAAAAGTTAAATGACTTTTTTATCTACAAGGTACAGTGCCATCCGATATGAGTGGTGGGCACTGGCAGTGGGCACAGTACAGTCAGTGGGCCTGACACTCACTTGGCAGGCAACTGCAGTTATATTAAAGGGTAAACATTAAATTACTTTTTTTATCTGCAAGGTACTGTGCCATCCGATATGAGTGGTGGGCACTGGTAGTGGGCACAGTACAGTCAGTGGGCATTGACACTCACTGGCAGGCAACTGCAATTATATTAAATGGTAAAAATTAAATGACTTTTATTTTACTGTACCACCCTATGTGAATTGTGGGCAGTGTGCAAAGAACAGTCTGTGGGCCTGCAATATACTGTGCCACCTAATATGAGTGGTGGGCACTGGCAGTGCACACAGTACAGTCTGTGGGCCTGACACTCACTGGCAGTGCAACTGCAATTATATTAAAGGGTAAAAATTAAATATCTTTTTTATCTGCAAGGTACTGTGCCACCATACATGAGTGGTGGGCAGTGGGCACAGTACAGTCAGTTGGCCTGTCACTCACTGGCAGGCAACTGCAATTATAGTTAAGGGTAAAAATTAAATGACTTTTATATCTGCAAGGTACTGTGCCATCCGATATAAGTGGTGGGCACTGGCAGTGGGCACAGTACAGTCAGTGGGCCTGACATTCACTATCAGGCAACTGCAATTATATTTAAGGGTAAAAATTAAATGACTTTTTTATCTACAAGGAACTGTGCCATCCGCTATGAGTGGTGGGCACTGGCAGTGGGCACAGTACAGTCAGTGGGCCTGACACTCACTGGCAGGCAACTGCAATTATATTAAAGGGTAAAAATTAAATGACTTTTTATCTGCAAGGTACTGTGACCACCCTATATGAATGGTAGGCACTGGCAGTGGGCACAGTACAGTCAGTTGGCCTGATACTCACTGGCAGGCAACTGCAATTATATTTAAGGGTAAAAATTAAATGACTTTTTATCTGCAAGGTACTGTGCCACCCAATATGAGTGGTGGGCACTGGCAGTGGGCACAGTACAGTCAGTGGGCCTGACACTCACTGGCAGGCAACTGCAATTATATTAAAGGGTAAAAATGTAATGACTTTTTATCTGCAAGGTACTGTGCCATCCGATATCAGTGGTGAGCACTGGCAGTGGGCACAGTACAGTCAGTGGGCCTGACACACACTGGCAGGCAACTGCAATTATATTAAAGGGTAAAAATTAACTGACTTTTTGATCTGCAAGGTAATGTGACACCATACATGAGTGGTGGGCAGTGGGCAATGTACCGTCAGTGGGCCTGACACACACTGGCAGGCAACAGCAATTATATTAAAGGGTAAAAATTAAATGAATTTCTTATCTGCAAGGTACTGTGCCACCCAATATGAGTGGTGGGTACTGAAAGTGGGCACAGTACAGTCTGTGGGCCTGACACTCACTGGCAGGCAACTGCAATTATATTAAAGGGTAAAAATTTAATGACGTTTTTATCTGCAAGGTACTGTGCCATCCGATATGAGTGGTGGGCACTAGCAGTGGGCACAGTACAGTCAGTGGGCCTGACACACACTGGCAGGCAACTGCAATTATATTAAAGGGAAAAATTAAATGACTTTTTATCTACAAGGTACTGTGACACCCCATATGAATGGTAGGCACTGGCAGTGGGCACAGTACAGTCTGTGAGCCTGGCACTCACTGGCAGGCAACTGCAATTATATTTAAGGGTAAAAATTAAATGACTTTTTTATCTGCAAGGTACTGTGCCACCATACATGAGTGGTGGGCAGTGGGCACTGTACAGTCAGTTGGCCTGACACTCACTGGCTGGCAACTGCAATTATATTTAAGGGTAAAAATTAAATGACTTTTTTATCTACAAGGTACTGTGCCATCCGATATGAGTGGTGGGCACTGGCAGTGGGCACAGTACAGTCAGTGGGCCTGACACTCACTGGCAGGCAACTGCAATTATATTAAAGGGTAAAAATTAAATGACATTTATTTGCAAGGTACTGTACCACCCTATGTGAGTTGTGGGCAGTGGGCACAGAACAGTCTGTGGGCCTGACATTCACTGGCAGGCAACTGCAATTATATTAAAGGGTAAAAATTAAATGAATTGTTTATCTGCAAAGTACTGTGTCACCCAATATGAGTGGTGGGCACTTGCAGTGGGCACAGTACAGTCAGTGGGCCTGACACTCACTGGCAGGCAACTGCAATTATATTAAAGGGTAAAGATGTAATGACTTTTTTATCTGCAAGGTACTGTGTCATCCGATATGAGTGGTGAGCACTGGCAGGGGGCACAGTACAGTCAGTGGGCCTGACACACACTGGCAGGCAACTGCAATTATATTAAAGGGTAAAAATTAACTGTCTTTTTTATCTGCAAGGTAATGTGACACCATACATGGGTGGTGGGCAGTGGGCAATGTACCGTCAGTGGGCCTGACACACACTGGCAGGCAACAGCAATTATATTAAAGGGTAAAAATTAAATGACTTTTTTATCTGCAAGGTACTGTGCCATCCAATATGAGTGGTGGGCACTGGCAGTGGGCACAGTACAGTCAGTTGGCCTGACACTCACTGGCTGGCAACTGCAATTATATTTAAGGGTAAAAATGAAATGACTTTTTTATCTACAAGGTACTGTGCCACCCAATATGAGTGGTGGGTACTGGCAGTGGGCACAGTACAGTCTGTGGGCCTGACACTCACTGGCAGGCAACTGCAATGATATTAAAGGGTAAACTTTAATGATTTTTTTATCTGCAAGGTACTGTGATATCCGATATGAGTGGTGGACACTATCAGTGGGCACAGTACAGTCAGTGGGCCTGACACACACTGGCAGGCAACTGCAATTATATTAAAGGGTAAAAATTAAATGACTTTTTTGTCTACAAGGTACTGTGAAACCCCTTATGAATGGTAGGCACGGGCATTGGGCACAGTACAGTCTGTGAGCCTGACACTCACTGGCAGTCAACTGCAATTATATTAAAGGGTAAAAATTAAATGACTTTTTTCTGCATGGTACTGTACCACCCTATGAGAGTTATGGGCAGTGGGCACAGAACAGTCAGTGGGCTTTACACACACTGGCAGGAAACTGCAATTATATTAAAGGGTAAAAATTAAATAACTTTTTTATCTGCAAAGTACTGTGCCACCCAATATGAGTGGTGGGTACTGGCAGTGGGCACTGTACAGTCTGTGGGCCTGACACTCACTGGCAGGCAACTGCAATTATATTAAAGGGTAATAATTTAATGATTTTGTTATCTGCAAGGTAATGTGACACCATACATTAGTGGTGGGCAGTGGGCACTGTACCGTCAGTGGGCCTGACACACACTGGCAGGCAACTGCAATTATATTAAAGAGTAAAAATTAAATGACTTTCTTATCTGCAAGGTACTGTGCCACCCAATATGAATGGTGGGCACTGGAAGTGGGCACAGTAAAGTCTGTGGGCCTGACACTCACTAGCAGGCACCTGCAATTATATTAAAGGGAAAAAATGTAATGACTTTTTTATCTGCATGGTAATGTGCCAACCCGATATGAGTGGTGAGCACTGGCAGTGGGCACAGTACAGTCAGTGGGCCTGACAAACACTGGCAGACAACTGCAATTATATTAAAGGATAATAATTAAATGACTTTTTTATCTGCAAGGAATTGTGCCATCTGATATAAGTGGTGGGCACTGGCAGTGGCACAGGACAGTCAGTGGGCTGACACTCACTGGCAGGCAACTGCAATTATATTAAAGAATAAAAATGAAATAACTTTTTATCTGCAAAGTACTGTGCCACCCAATATGAGTGGTGGGCACTGGCAGTGGGCACAGTACAGTCTGTGGGACGGATATTCACTGGCAGGCAACTGCAATTATGTTAAAGGATAAAAATTACATGACTTTTTGATCTGCAATGGACTGTGACTCCCTATATGAGTGGTGGACATTGCCATTATGCACAGTACAGTTTGTGGGCCTAACACACACTGGCAGGACATGCAATTATATTAAAGGGTAAAAATGTAATTACTTTTTTATCTACAATGTACTGTGCCATCATATATGAGTGGTGGGCACTGGCAGTGGGCAAAGTACAGTCAGTGGACCTGACACTCACTGGCAGGAAACTGCAATTATATTAAAGGGTAAAATTTAAATGAACATTATTTGCAAGGTACTGTACCACCCTTTGTGTGTTTTGGGCAGTGGGAACAGAACAGTCTGTGGGCATGACATTCACTGGCAGGCAACTGCAATTATATTAAAGGGTAAAAATTTAATGACTTTTTGTCTGCAAGGTACTGTGCCATCCGATATGAATGGTTGGTGAGCACTGGCAGTGGGCACAGTACAGTCAGTGGGCCTGACACACTTTGGCAGTCAACTGCAATTATGTTAAAGGGTAAAAATTAAATAACTTTTTATCTGCAGGTACTGTGCCACCATACATGAGTGGTGGGCAGTGGGCACTGTACAGTCAGCTAGCCTGGCACTCATGAGCAACAGCAATTATATTAAAGGGTAAAAATTAAATGACTTTCTTATCTGCAAGGTACTGTGCCACCCAATATGAGTGGTGGGCACTGGAAGTGGGCACAGTACAGTCTGTGGGCCTGACACTCACTGGCAGGCAACTGCAATTATATTAAAGGGTAAAAATTTAATGACTTTTTATCTGCAAGGTACTGTGCCATCCGATATGAGTGGTGGGCACTGGCAGTGGGCACAGTACAGTCAGTGGGCCTGACAAACACTGGCAGACAACTGCAATTATATTAAAGGATAATAATTAAATGACTTTTTTATCTGCAAGGAATTGTGCCATCTGATATAAGTGGTGGGCACTGGCAGTGGCACAATACAGTCAGTGGGCTGACACTCACTGGCAGGCAACTGCAATTATATTAAAGGGTAAAAATTTAATGACTTTTTTGTCTGCAAGGTACTGTGCCACCCAATATGAGTGGTGGGCACTGGCAGTGGGCACAGTACAGTCTGTGGGACGGATATTCACTGGCAGGCAACTGCAATTATGTTAAAGGATAAAAATTACATGACTTTTTGATCTGCAATGGACTGTGACTCCCTATATGAGTGGTGGACATTGCCATTATGCACAGTACAGTTTGTGGGCCTAACACACACTGGCAGGACATGCAATTATATTAAAGGGTAAAAATTTAATGACTTTTTATCTACAATGTACTGTGCCATCATATATGAGTGGTGGGCACTGGCAGTGGGCACAGTACAGTCAGTGGACCTGACACTCACTGGCAGGAAACTGCAATTATATTAAAGGGTAAAATTTAAATGAACTTTATTTGCAAGGTACTGTACCACCCTTTGTGAGTTTTGGGCAGTGGGCACAGAACAGTCTGTGGGCATGACATTCACTGGCAGGCAACTGCAATTATATTACAGGGTAAAAATTTAATGACTTTTTTGTCTGCAAGGTACTGTGCCATCCGATATGAATGGTTGGTGAGCACTGGCAGTGGGCACAGTACAGTCAGTGGGCCTGACACACTTTGGCAGTCAACTGCAATTATGATAAAGGGTAAAAATTAAATAACTTTTTTATCTGCAAGGTACTGTGCCACCATACATGAGTGGTGGGCAGTGGGCACTGTACAGTCAGTTGGCCTGGCACTCACTGGCTGGCAACTGCAATTATATTTAAGGGTTAAAATTAAATGACTTTTTTATCTGCAAGGTACTGTGCCATCCAATATGAGTGGTGGGCACTGGCAGTGGGCACAGTACAGTCAGTGGGCCTGACACTCACTGGCAGGCAACTGCAATTATATTTAAGGGTAAAAATTAAATGACTTTTTTATCTACAAGGTACTGTGCCATACGATATGAGTGGTGGGCACTGGCAGTGGGCACAGTACAGTCAGTGGGCCTGACACTCACTGGCAGGAAACTGCAATTATATTAAAGGGTAAAAATTAAATGACTTTTATTTGCAAGGTACTGTACCACGCTATGTGAGTTGTGGGCAGTGGGCACAGAACAGTCTGTGGGCCTGACATTTACTGGCAGGCAACTGCAATTATATTAAAGGGTAAAAATTAAATGACTTTTTTATCTGCAATGTACTGTGCCACCCAATATAAGTGGTGGGCACTGGCATTGGCCACAGTACAGTCTGTGGGCCTGACATTCACTGGCAGGCAACTGCAATTATATTAAAGGGTAAAAATGTAATGACTTTTTAATCGGCAAGGTACTGTGCCATCCGATATCAGTGGTGAGCACTGGCAGTGGGCACAGTAGAGTCAGTGGGCCTGACACACACTGGCAGGCAACTGCAATTATATTAAAGGGTAAAAATTAACTGACTTTTTTATCTGCAAGGTAATGTGACACCCTATGAATGAGTGGTACGGGCAGTGGGCACATGTACAGTCAGTGAGCCTGACACACACTGGCAGGCAACAGCAATTATATTAAAGGGTAAAAATTAAATGACTTTCTTATCTGCAAGGTACTGTGCCACCCAATATGAGTGGTGGGTACTGGCAGTGGGCACAGTACAGTCAGTGGGCCTGACACTCACTGGCAGGCAACTGCAATTATATTAAAGGGTAAAAATTAAATGACGTTTTTATCTGCAAGGTACTGTGCCATCCGATATGAGTGGTGGGCACTGGCAGTGGGCACAGTACAGTCAGTGGGCCTGACACACACTGGCAGACAACTGCAATTATATTAAAGGGTAATAATTAAATGACTTTTTATCTGCAAGGTACTGTGCCATCCGATATGAGTGGTGGGCACTGGGCAGTGGGCACAGTACAGTCAGTGGGCTTGACACTCACTGGCAGGCAACTGCAATTATATTAAAGGGTAAAAATTAAATAACTTTTTATCTGCAAAGTACTGTGCCACCCAATATGAGTGGTGGGCACTGGCAGTGGGCACAGTACAGTCTGTGGGCCTGACACTCACTGGCAGGCAACTGCAATTATATTAAAGGGTAATAATTTAATGACTTTTGTTATCTGCAAGGTAATGTGACACCATACATTAGTGGTGGGCAGTGGGCACTGTACCGTCAGTGGGCCTGACACACACTGGCAGGCAACTGCAATTATATTAAAGGGTAAAAATTAAATGACTTTCTTATCTGCAAGGTACTGTGCCACCCAATATGAGTGGTGGGCACTGGCAGTGGGCACAGTACAGTCTGTGGGCCTGACACTCACTGGCAGGCACCTGCAATTATATTAAAGGGTAAAAATTGTAATGACTTTTTTATCTGCAAGGTACTGTGCCATCCGATATGAGTGGTGGGCACTGGCAGTGGGCACAGTACAGTCAGTGGGCCTGACACTCACTGGCAGGCAACTGCAATTATATTAAAGGGTAAAAATTAAATGACTTTTTTATCTGCAAGGTACTGTGCCACCCCATATAGTGGTGGTAGGCACTTGGCAGTGGGCACAGTACAGTCAGTGGGCCTGACACTCACTGGCAGGCAACTGCAATTATATTAAAGGGTAAAATGTAAATGACTTTTTTATCTGCAAGGTACTGTGCCATCCGATATGAGTGGTGAGCACTGGCAGTGGGCACAGTACAGTCAGTGGGCCTGACACTCACTGGCAGGCAACTGCAATTATATTAAAGGGTAAAAATTAAATGACTTTTTATCTGCAAGGTACTGTGCCATCATGATATGAGTGGTGGGCACTGGCAGTGGGCACAGTACAGTCAGTGGGCTGACACTCACTGGCAGGCAACTGCAATTATATTAAAGGGTAAAAATTAAATGACTTTTTATCTGCAAGGTACTGTGCCACCCTATATGAGTGGTGGGCACTGGCAGTGGGCACAGTACAGTCTGTGGGCCTGACACTCACTGGCAGGCAACTGCAATTATATTAAAGGGTAAATATTAAATGACTTTTTATCTGCAAGGTACTGTGCCACCTGATATGAGTGGTGGGCACTGGCAGTGGGCACAGTACAGTCAGTGGGCCTGACACTCACTGGCAGGCTACTGCAATTATATTAAAGGGTAAAAATGTAATGACTTTTTTATCTGCAAAGTACTGTGCCATCCGATATGAGTGGTGGGCACTGGCAGTGGGCACAGTACAGTCAGTGGGCCTGACACACACTGGCAGGCAACTGCAATTATATTAAAGGGTAAAATTAAATGACTTTTTATCTGCAAGGTATTGTGACACCAAACATGAGTGGTGGGCAGTGGGCACAGTACAGTCTGTGGGCCTGACACACACTGGCAGGCAACTGCAATTATATTAAAGGGTAAAAATTAAATGACTTTTTTATCTGCAAGGTACTGTGCCATCCGATATGAGTGGTGGGCACTGAGCAGTGGGCACAGTACAGTCCAGTGGGCCTGACACTCACTGACAGGCAACTGCAATTATATTAAAGGGTAAAAATTAAATGACTTTTTTGTCACTGCAAGGTATTGTGCCATCCGATATGATGATTGGTGAGCACTGGCAGTGGGCACAGTACAGTCAGTGGGCCTGACACTCACTGGCAGGCAACTGCAATTATGTTAAGGGTAAAAATTAAATAACTTTTTATCTGCAAGGTACTGTGCCATCCGATATGAGTGGTGGGCACTGTGGGCACATGTACAGTCAGTGGGCCTGACACACACTGGCAGGCAACTGCAATTATATTAAAGGGTAAAAATTAAATGACTTTTTATCTGCAAGGTACTGTGCCATCCAATATAAAGTGGTGGGCACTGGCAGTGGGCACAGTACAGTCAGTGGGCCTGACACACACTGGCAGGCAACTGCAATTATATTAAAGGGTAAAAATTAAATGACTTTTTATCTGCAAGGTACTGTGCCACACTGATATGAGTGGTGGGCACTGGCAGTGGGCACAGTACAGTCTGTGGGCCTGACACACACTGGCAGACAACTGCAATTATATTAAAGGGTAAAAATTAAATGACTTTTTATCTGCAAGGTACTGTGCCACCTGATATGAGTGGTGGGCACTGGCAGTGGGCACAGTACAGTCAGTGGGCCTGACACTCACTGGCAGGCAACTGCAATTATATTAAAGGGTAAAAATTAAATGAACTTTTTATCTGCAAGGTACTGTGCCACCCAATATGAGTGGTGGGCACTGGCAGTGGGCACAGTACAGTCTGTGGGCCTGACATTCACTGGCAGGCAACTGCAATTATATTAAAGGGTAAAAATTTAATGACTTTTTTATCTGCAAGGTACTGTGCCATCCGATATGAGTGGTGGGCACTGGCAGTGGGCACAGTACAGTCAGTGGGCCTGACACACACTGGCAGGCAACTGCAATTATATTAAAGGGTAAAAATTAAATGACTTTTTTATCTGACAAGGTACTGTGCCACCCAATATGATTGGTGGGCACTGGCAGTGGGCACAGTACAGTCTGTGGGCCTGACACTCACTGGCAGGCAACTGCAATTATATTAAAGGGTAAAAATTTAATGACTTTTTTATCTGCAAGGTACTGTGCCACCCGATATGAGTGGTGGACACTGGCAGTGGGCACAGTACAGTCTGTGGGCCTGACACACACTGGCAGGCAACTGCCATTATATTAAAGGGTAAAAATTAAATGACTTTTTATCTGCAAGGTACTGTGTCACCCATATATGAGTGGTGGGCAGTGGGCACAGAACAGTCTGTGGACCTGACACTCACTGGCAGGCAACTGCAATTATATTAAATGGTTAAAATTAAATCTTGTTTATCTGCAAGGTACTGTGCCACCTGACATGAGTGGTGGGCACTGGCAGTCGGAACAGTACAGTCAGTGGGCCTGACACACACTGGCAGGCAACTGCAAATATATTAAAGGGTAAAAATTAAATGACTATTTTATCTGCAAGGTAATGTGAAACCCCATATGAATTGTAGGCACTGGGAGTTGGCACAGTACAGTCTGTGGGCCTGACAAACACTGGCAGGCAACTGCAATTATATTAAAGGGTAAATATTAAATTTCTTTTTATCTGCAAGGTACTTTGCCACCCAATATGAGTGGTGGGCACTGGAAGTGAGCTACATTACAGTTTGTGGGCCTGACACTCACTGGTAGGCAACTGCAATTTTATTAAAAGTAAAAATTAAATGACTTTTTTATCTGCAATGTACTGTGACACGCTATATGAGTGGTGGACACTGGCAGTGGGCCCAGTACAGTCTGTGGGCCTGACACACACTGGCAGACAACTGCAATTATATTAAAGGATAATAATTAAATGACTTTTTTATCTACAAGGTAATATGACACCCCATATGAATGGTAGTCACTGGCAGTGGGCACATTACAGTCTGTGGGCCTGACACACACTGGCAGGCAACTGCAATTATATTAAAGGGTAAAAATCTAATGACTTTTTTATCTGCAAGGAACTGTGCCACCCAAAATGAGTGGTGGGCACTGGAAGTGGGCACAGTACAGTCAGTGGGCCTGACACACTTTGTCATGCAACTGCAATTTTATTAAAAGGTAAAAATTTAATGACTTTTTAATCTGCAATGTACTGTGACACGCTATATGAGTGGTGGACACTGCCAGCCGGCCCAGTACAGTCTGTGGGCCTGACACACACTGGCAGACAACTGCAATTATATTAAAGGATAATAATTAAATGACTTTTTTATTTGAAGGTACTGTGCCACCCAATATGAGTGGTGGGCACTGGGAGTGGGCACAGTACAGTCAGTGGGCCTGACATTCACTGACAGGCAACTGCAATTAAATTAAAGGGTAAAAATGTAATGACTTTCTTATCTGCAAGGTACTGTGCCATCCGATATGAGTGGTGGGCACAGGCAGTGGGCACAGAACAGTCAGTGGGCATGACACTCACTGGCAGTCAACTTCAATTATATTTAAGGGTAAAAATTAAATGACTTTTTATCTGCAAGTTACTGTGCCATCTGATATGAGTGGTGGGCACTAGCAGTGGGCACAGTACAGTCTGTGGGCTCTGGCACACACTGGCAGGCATCTGCAATTATATTAAAGGGTTAAATGTAATTACTTTTTTATCTGAAAAGTTCTGTGCCACGCAATATGAGTGGTGGGCACTGGCAGTGGACACAGTACAGTCTGTGGGCCTGACACTTACTGGCAGACAACTGCAATTATATTAAAGGGTAAAAATGTAATGACTTTTTATCTGCAAGGTTCAGTGCCACCCAATATGAGTGGTGGGCACTGGCAGTGGGCACAGTACAGTCTGTGGGCCTGACACTCACTGGCAGGCAACTGCAATTATATTAAAGGGTAAAAATTTAATGACTTCTTTATCTGCAAGGTACTGTGCCATCCGATATGAGTGGGTGGGCACTGGCGGTGGGCACAGTACAGTCAGTGGGCCTGACACTCACTGGCAGGCAACTGCAATTATATTAAAGCGGTAAAAATTAAATAACTTTCTTATCTGCAAAGAACTGTGCAACCCAATATGAGTGGTGGGCACTAGCAGTGGGCACAGTACAGTCTATGGGCCTGACATTCACTGGCAGGCAACTGCAATTATATTAAAGGGTAAAAATGTAGATGACTTCTTTATCTGCAAGGTACTGTGTCACCCAATATGAGTGGTGGGCATTGGAAGTGGGCACAGTACAGTCAGACAACTGCAATTATATTAAAGGATAATAATTAAATGACTTTTTATCTGCAAGGTACTGTGCCATCTGATATGAGTGGTGGGCACTGGCAGTGGGCACAGTACAGTCAGTGGGCTGACACTCACTGGCAGGCAACTGCAATTATATTAAAGGGTAAAAATTAAATAACTTTTCTATCTGCAAATTACTGTGCCTCCCAATATGAGTGATGGGCACTGTCAGTGGGCACACTACAGTCTGTGGGCCTGACACTCACTGGCAGGCAACTGCAATTATATTTAAGGGTACAAATTAAATGACTTTTTATCTGCAAAGTACTGTGCCATCTGATATGAGTGGTGGGCACTGTCAGTGGGCACAGTAGAGTCAGTGTGCCTGACACTCACTGGCAGGCAACTGCAATTATATTAAAGGGTAAAAATTTAACGACTTCTTTATCTGCAAGGTACTGTGCCATCCGATATGAGTGGTGGGCACTAGCAGTGGGCACAGTACAGTCTGTGGGCCTGACACACACTGGCAGGCAACTGCAATTATATTAAAGGGTAAAAATTTAATGACTTTTTATCTACATGGTACTGTGACACCCCATATGAATTTTATGCATTGGCAGTTGGCACAGTACAGTCTGTGAGCCTGACACTCAATGGCAGGCAACTGCAATTATATTAAAGGGTAAAAAGTTATGACTTTTTTATCTGCAAGGTACTGTGCCATCCGATATGAGTGGTGAGCACTGACAGTGGGCACAGTACAGTCAGTGGGCCTGACAAACATTGGCAGGCAACTGCAATTATATTAAAGGTAAATATTAAATGACTTTTTATCTACAATGTACTGTGACACGCCTATATGACTGGTGGACACTGCAAGTAGGCATATTACAGTCTGTGGTCCTGACACACACTGGCAGAACACTGCAATTATATTTAAGGGTAAAAATTAAATGACTTGTTTATCTGCAAGGTACTGTGCCATCTGATATGAGTGGTGGGCACTGGCGGTGAGTACAGTACAGTCAGTGGGCCTGACACTCACTGGCAGGCAACTGCAA
Organism: Bufotes viridis; assembly: GCA_033119425.1. Classification (NCBI taxonomy): domain Eukaryota; kingdom Metazoa; phylum Chordata; class Amphibia; order Anura; family Bufonidae; genus Bufotes; species Bufotes viridis. The sequence goes on along the minus strand of JAKVIS010000032.1, from coordinate 1,082 downwards.
TTATATTAAAGGTAAAAATTAAATAACTTTTTATCTGCAAAGTACTGTGCCACCCAATATGAGTGGTGGGCCCTGGCAGTGGGCACAGTACAGTCTGTGGGCCTGACATTCACTGGCAGGCAACTGCAATTATATTAAAGGGTATACATTTAATGACTTTTTATCTGCAAGGTTCTGTGCCATCCGATATGAGTGGTGGACACTAACAGAAGGCACAGTACAGTCTGTGGGCCTAACACACACTGGCAGGCAACTGCAATTATATTAAAGGGTAAAAATTAAATGACTTTTTTATCTACGAGGTACTGTGCCACCATACATGAGTGGTGGGCAGTGGGCACAGAACAGCCAGTGGATCTAACACTCACTGGAAGGCAACTGCAATTATATTAAATGGTTAAATATTAAATACTTGTTTATCTGCAAGGTACTGTGCCATCTGATATGAGTGGTGGGCACTGGCAATGGGAACAGTACAGTCACTGGGCCTGACACACACTTGCAGGCAACTGCAAATATATTAAGGGTAAAAATTAAATGACTATTTTATCTGCAAGGTAATGTGAAACCCCATATGAATTGTGAGCACTGGCAGTTGGCACAGTACAGTCTGTGGGCCTGACACACACTGGCATGCAACTGCAATTTTATTAAAGGGTAAATATTAAATTAACTTGTTTATATGCAAGGTACTGTGCCACCCAATATGAGTGGTGGTCACTGGAAGTGGGCACATTACAGTCTGTGGGCTGACACTCACTGGCAGGCAACTGCAATTATATTAAGAGTAAAAATTAAATGACTTTTTATCTGCAATGATACTGTGACACGCTATATGAGTGGTGGACACTGCAGTGGGCACAGTACAGTCTGTGGGCCTGACACGCACTGGCAGACAAACTGCAATTATATTACAAGGATAAAAATGTAAATGACTTTTTATTTGCAAGGTACTGTGACACCCTATATGAGTGGTGGAGGCCCTGGTAGGGCACAGTACAGTCTGTGGGCCTGACACTCACTGGCAGGCAACTGCAATTATATTACAGAGGTAAAAATTAAATGACTTTTTATATCTGCAA